>ARYC01000026.1:0-28998 GCA_000711775.1 Oxytricha trifallax
TCTTTGGAGCAGTCAACATTTTTTATTAAGTCCAAGTTTGCAATTCTAATGATAGAAAAATTGACAAGACCTTACACAACATGTTCCACCTAATTTATGATCAAAGGAATTACTCTTAAGCAACTTAATTTTGGACTAGTTTTAAATCATTAGCTGAGCAGTAATTAAAATTACCAGAGATTCAAAATAATAAATTCGCATTGCCACCTCTCAAAGTCAATCCAACAAATTCATTTTCGTTTCAGAACACTCAAAATCAAGGAAAAGCACAGAAAAAAAGGCAGGCTAAAAATTCCAAAAAATTGGAATCAGATTCTCAAGATACCTATGATGAAGCAACATCCAGTTCAAACTCCAGTACTCCTATCAAAATGAAGACTAGAAAGCAAGCAGCTGAGGAAGACGAATTGCTTAAGAAGAGACCTAGAAAAGGTTGAGCAGGGGAATTAATTCAATTAATTCCAATATTAAACTGGCTTGGTAAGTGCCAGATATTTTTTTATTATTAATTAATCTTAATTTCTCTAAAAATTAAAAACAAAATTCTTTATTCTTATTTATTTTATTCTTTATTTCTTATTTATTCTCTCTAAATAAATTAAATCTAAAGTAATGTTGAAAAATGTTTAAAACTCAGAATAAAAAATGAAATTAATAACCATATTTATTTTATAAATAAGTATCTTTAATTTATAAAAAATATTTTAAACTTAATTAAAGCATTTAAAATAAATAACTATAATTCTTCCGAAATATTTTTCTTATATCCACTTATAAAAATCCATATCTTATAAAATATGTAAACAATTGTCAATAATAGTATTAAAAATAGTAAATATCTCAAAATAATGCAGATTTAGGGCTTAGTATGCAAAAATTGACTATTATTTTACTTACCTTCTTATTTAATTTAATTTTTGATTAATTAATAAATTGTCTTCTTGCTAAAAAAGATCAAAAATATATATAAAGGAAAAGTTTGAATTACCTTAAATTATTTATATACAGTGTAATATTAGGGCACCTTATTCACCTACGTGATTTTAATATAGTGAATTTAGGCACCTTATAAAGTGTGAGAGTGATATAAGATTAATTACAGATAAATGTGCAAGTGAAATGTTTGTTACAATACCTTAGTTTTAAAGGCTATTGAGTGTAACAAACATCAGTGTATATAAATAGCGCTTAAATTAGTGCGAAAAATATGAAAAAAGTGCGTTTACAAAAAATGGAGAACATGAATCGATAGAACTCGAGCTGCTGTTCAAAGTGCACACAAAACGCAGTGAAGTTAGTGGAGTGGGTGCGAGTTGCGTTGTTAATAAAGAAAGTGCGATTGCGATCGCAAATTTATCACTTTTTGATTTCCATTATTAGTTTAATTATTAAAGTAGTAATTATTAATTAATAAAATCAAAGTTAATTCAAATGTGGAGGTAAAGCCGCATCCATTCACAAATAGTGAACGGTAAAACTTCGCCCCTAGTCGGTCAACAGGGTTCAAACCCCATATATTCTTGATCAGCATCTCAAACTCTATAAGACTGGTAAGTATGGCTTCGAAATAAAATTATAATTTTTTTCCCAACTTCACCGTACTTGCCTTCTCTCGATCGGCTCCCTCAAATTAAGTTAAATTCTGTCCTTTTAAATTTCCTTATTTATCGATATACTTAAAACTTCTTATCAACTTACAAATTCTATGTGTACATACGTATTGGGGTTTATAAATATATATATATATATATAAACCCTAATACGTATGTACACATAGAATTGATAGTTGATAAAAAGTTTTAAATTTATCGATAAATAAAAAATTTAAAAGGACAGAATTTGACTTAATATGAGGGAGCCGATCTCGAGAATGCAAAATGAAGTGTTGGCACTATAACGGCTTTTACAAAGTTTGAAAATGATTAGATAAATATAATTAGATTTATGTGATTTTTAATTATAAGTTCATTGCAGTTTGAAATCCAGTAGTTTGTGGGAGGCTTTCTCGAGATTTTTCAACATTGTATACTATTATACCGGTCTGACCCCTATAATCCAGTGCTTTGGCTTAAGCCAAAAAGCATTTTTTAGGGTCAAAACTGAAGACCCAAATTTTAGATTTCAGGTGCCATTAACTTCTAGATATTCTCGTCTTCACATTTCTACTGGCCATTATTCAGTTATGGTGGGAAAGGTTTGAATTTCGAAAGTTGCCGCGGATTTCGACATTTTTTTAAAAAGCCAATTTTGGGTTTGGCCATCTTGAAAATTCCAAAAATTTATCACAGCTCTTCAACCACCCACCTCCAGGCAACTCTAAGCTACTCGTTTAATGAGTTATAGTGAATAATCATTATTTGTCTTGGTTTGGCAGTGAGTCAGCCATAAATCCGGAGGATATAAGCAAAAGAGTGTTTTTTCATATAGTTAAGGATCAATAATCAAGTCAAAATTTTAATAATCCAGTGGTTTAATAGTAAAATACAGTCGAATTAATCATTAAAATTAAGCATAAACCAGATGAATCCAGCCACTGGATTTTAGAAAACCTCTGAAATCGACCTTCAATAACTTTTGAATGCGAGTGCTGGTAAGCTTAAATCTTCGATATTATCTTCTATTTAGAAGGTATAAATAATTTGCAAGTGCCGCAGGAGGCACCCAATTAGTGAAAATCATCAAGCCAATGGAAATTTTGAAGAAAATTTTAAAGCCAAGGGCATTAAGTGTGAGTATAAAAATGCGCAAGACAGCGATAAAATCAACCGCGCTAAAGAAATTCTGCAATAAAATAACTATAACTTGAAAATGCTGCTGTAGCAGGCGGATTTTGCAGCATATAATAAAACTTTTGATTTTAAGTAGTATGTGAGAAAGTATATAAATAACAAAAAGCCAAAGAAGATCAAGCACAGCCATAAGAGTAAATCCGTGGTATCACAGCCTCTAGATGTTACTGCTGCTATCGAAGAGATTAAGGAGAATGAATAAGCTACGAATCTCAGCTTTACAAGTGATTAAAATCAAAATAAAGAACCCTTACCTCAACTCTTTATTAACTATGGCTCGATCATTGGCCATGAGATTCTCATAAAGCACTTCGAAAGTTTCAAGAATTCTAAATATTATTAAAGAACTTGCATTTTGCAAGAAATAGTTACTCGAAACACCCAGTCACTTTTCTCCTTCCTAAGCAATTTTGAGAACGTTAGTGACCAGAAACTAAGCAAGAACTTGTTCTCATTGCTCGTGGATTTAATTTAGAGCAATAATAATTTAGATGAAGACTCAAAGCCACGTATCTTTTTAGCTGCTCTTGGTTATTATATGGGAGAAAGAGTAAAAATTAAAGATGAATTAATACAAGAATCAATCTTGTTATTAATACGCTCACTTAATACGAGACAAGCTCTAGGTTTAGCGAACTTTGTATTCTTTAATTCAGTTGCAGCATTCACTAAACAGCTTGCACCAGTGCTGAAATTGGATTCTACTCTCCCCTATATTATACAATTAATGAGTTAAACTTGGTAATTATTCGCAGTCGACTCTCAAGTTTAAAAGCTAATACCTACTTCATTATTTATCTTGAATGTGCCTTTCATGACTCTACTCAAGCAAGACTGTGGCTTGCACTTAATCAGAGACATACCTGTAGAATACACAGAGCACTTCGTAAGAATTTGTGCTCTCTCTTGCTCTCATATAGTAGAAACTCAAAGATTATATATCAATTACTAGGGCTACTTTCTTACAGAAGTAAGAGGTTATTGATTCAAACACTATGGTTTACTTTTTGAAAGGCCTTGCATAAAGGCTGCAGAGCAGAGACGAGCAGTGGGTTGGCAAAGTAGAGCAGTTCAAGAAGCTTCAGCAGCAAATCATAGAAGCTTAAATTGATAAGAATGTCAGTGTGAGCAACAGCATTATTGAAAATTGCCTTAATGGCGACTGCTTTGTAATTCAAAGATTTTTACACTTACCCAAAAATATGGAAGCTTTCTCTGAAAAAACAGTTGTAGACTTACTTCAACTCTTTGAGAACGCTATTAACTCGCACTCACTAGCTCGTGCTTTCAATTCAAAGCCACAGAATTAAAGGTTAAGTGTGAGTAGTGACTTAGAAAAGCTGCAGCAAAATCTTGGCTTTAAGTTATATAGTTCTCAAATTTTGTGCATTAACTATATTTGCGAAAACTTGCACACAAACCATTTAATACATTTTGGTATTGGTAATGGCAAGACCTTGATATGCGTTGCGTTAGCCATTCTTATAGCTCTTAAAACAAAGCTATCCGTAATCATAGTTGGCAAGAATGAGCACTTAGTGCAGAGAGATTATCAAAAATTTCAAAAAGTTATTAGTGCAATGGAACTTGATTCAAACCATAATTTCTTTGCAAAAAGTACAGGCATTTATTTTTTCACTCAACCACAACTCAAGAAACAAATGAAGGCTACTAAATTCATGAGTGTGTGGCACGATAGCATCGTGCTTATTGATGAATACGACTGGATTCTCTTCGATGGCTCCGCTGACAACATTATAAACACTAAATTTTTACAAGCAAGCAAGAAGTATTATTGGATTTTCAGGAAGCCATCTTTCTCAAGGTGAAGAAAATTGTCTTAGTTTAGCATTGCATAGCACACCTGTAGTATTCCCTACCCTTGATAAACTGTAAGGAGATAAGAAAACTTAGTTACCAGACTTGCTGGTAAGTTCAAATCAAGGAGATTACTTACAGAAAATCAAGGAAATCATAAAGGATTAGGTAGCTGTTTCACCAGTTTTAATAGTGGCTTCAACAAATTACAGTGCTATTTAAATAGGTTTAAAGAAATCCGATTTCGATTTCATTAGTTTCAGCCACTCCTAAGCGACTGCAATTGAATCTGTGCTTGAAGGCAGGAATCTAATGAGAAATGCAAGCAAAAACTACGGGGTTTACTTGCTCAACGAGCCACAGGGGAGAGGAACAGATATCTAAACTAATGATGAAATCAATTAAAATGGTGGTTCATATTTAATTATCGCTGATGTTTTCTCACAAAGATCTGAAGAATAAATCATTGGTAGAATTGGGAGACTTAACACTAAAGGCAGGTGGCAGCGAGTATTATATAAGCAAGCTTCTAAAGATAGTGCAGAGCAGCTGCTAATAGTTGAAAAGAAAGAGATAGAGCTTATACTTGCTCACAAGCACAATTAAGTATAATCAATTTTATAAAACCGATTAGAAGCAATGGAAAATTTTATTGAATAAAACCAGGTGCCTTAAGAATAAATTTCTGCAGAGCTTTCAAACGAATAGGAGCAAGATATTGCAAGAGAAATCGTTCAACATATTGTAGCTCTCACTGAGAAAGCTTACAGTGAAGCAAGCAACCCACCACCAGTAGTGAAGCAAGATAATCTTGAAGAAGAAAAGGAGCCTTAATAAATTGAAGAATAAGGTGAATAAAGTAAGTTGGGTTTTTATTAACCTTCTCTCATAGAGCTTATTGAATAGAAGATGAGTTAAAACCCTGTGCTTCAAGATAAACCATTCGAGCAGGTACAGCAATTGGTGCACAGGAGTTTAAAGCGGTAGCACCATGAAATTACTAAGGCTCAAAGCAGAGAGAGATCCAAAAGCAAAAGCAGTTCTGCAAGTTCAAAGAGAAGATTATTGAAAGGTTAACAAAAGCTTGACTTAATCAAAGAATAAAACAAGACTTGAGAGTTGGTTACTCGTCGCAGTGCTAGAGATAAAACATTCACTTGCACTTATACAGAGCTGCCAGAGAGCGAAGAGACAATGGAAAGATGGTTGAAGGCAGCCTCGAGTGAGAGAAGGCACTTTAAAAGCGACATAAACCATAGAAATTCAGAGAGAAAACCAAGATTAAGAATATGAAATTTATCTTAATTTTTTAAAGAAATTCACCATATTCAAGTCTTTGCTATTAATAGCGTATAGAGAATCGTGGAGGAATAGAAGCAGCAGCACTCATTGACTCATGTTTGGAGATTGATTTTGCATGTTCTACAGGTTACCATCTTGCATAAACTACTCTTTCATCTTGCGTAAGTCAAGCAACTAACTTTCCATATTATCATGTTATTGCTTCAACTTTTTAGTTTAATGCAAGAATTCTCGCTTATCTTATTTCAAAGCATCTCATAATCCTTTACCTCCTCTAACTATTCACGGGTTCTCTTTCTTTTAGATGAATCCTTAACGAGATTCACAGCCTTACCTCGCTCAGCTACACAAGAAATTAAGAGAGAGTAAACTTACTGCTAAAGTTAAGGCATCTGCTGAGAGCGTCCACGAACTCGGGTCTCATTTCTATAAAGAGATATCTACTTTACTCGAGCTTTTCTCTTCGTTAGAGCATTGCATCATGAATCATCTGGGAGACACCGTCGGTGTCTAAGGTGAAGAGCAAATCGCAGATCCATTATCTGTCAAGGTGGACCCAATCTCGTTCTTCAGGCAAGTATTGCAGCAGTCTTGAAGACCCTCTTGCATAATCGAGAAAGTCTTGAACTGTAAGTCCATCGATTTGAGGCACTGCTGACACTTTAACTGCGTCTCTTCTTACGTACTATATTAACAGTTACAGGGTTAAGCTAGGGCTTACGTCTTTCTCTGCTCTTATGATTTACTTAAGTAAATAAATGTTGGTGGAGTCCGCTTTGGGTAAGAAAGCGTGGCAGTCTTGGGCAAGAAAGTTGTATAGCTCTTTCTTACTTTTGCACTTCTGGGCGAGTTCTGAAACATTGATACCAGTAAGTTATTATTGGTTCATTAAACTTTAAAAGTAAGGTGCCTTAAACCATTTTATATAGGCAAATTTTGATTCAGGAAGACACTACCGTTAATAAAATCAGAGAGTGCTTTTCATAATAATGAAATCGTACCAGCACAATCCAATTTCCGCTAGCGGAATTCCTACCAGCACCAACACAATTCATTATTATGAAGTAAGTAATTTCCATTAGAATTCAATTAAGGATTCAAAGAGAATGAACTTTTTTCATTACTATATTTAGCTAAATTATCAATGATTTTATTAGACATTAAGCCAAAACATAATTATAGAATAAATAGATGCAGTTTTAAATACTACAGTACTATATATAACTCAATTAATCCAGAATATATTTAGAATATAAGTGAATCATGACACAATTTCTATATTTATTATCAGAATTATGCATTTCGATTTGCTAGAATCCTAATTTATCTATATTGAAGTATGCACCTTGAATTCTTGATTGAAAAGTTTCACACATTAATTAGTAGAATTATTATTCTTTAAATAAATAGCTGGCTTAATTTACTTCATATTTATTTAGTTACTAAAAATGGTAAGTTATTTAATAGACTTATATTTAACTTCCTTAGGATTATTAAATAATAAAAAAATTGACAACTAATACATAGAAAATTATACTATAAGTTTATTATCAACTACAAATATATTACTATCAACAACCCTCAGATTTTAATTTTAATTAACTTTCATTTTTTAACTTTCCAATTTTATATAATGTAAAATACTTAGCTTTAAGTAGCTCTAAATTTATCAAATTTATATTAATCTAAATTTTAATCTAAGTATATATAAAAATAGAATAAGATTAAATTAAATATAATAGACGAATAATAATAGTAATAAATTTAATGATTTTTAATTCTAATATATAAAGAATATAAATAAATAAAGTTTATTAAAACAATATTTGCTAGACTTATTCTTATATTAAGTTAAATAAAATATTGGAATTCAAAAATGCTTCTTAACTTATTTTTGCTAACAATATAAACCTATATTTGAATATTTAAAGTTGAAAATTCAAAAGAAATCACTTTGTAAATACTTATTAACAAATATTTTAAAGTAAATAAATAAGAAAATTACAGTTTATTAATATTGAATTAAAATAAATTAATTTTTTAAAGAATTGTTTCTTTATTTTACTTTGGCCTTATTAATGATATTTAATGTTAGTGGTTGAAAAACTTTGTCAATTTATAGTTTATATTCAATAATTATTAACTAATTTTTATAATTTATTCTGAATTAATTACTTTGACAAATTCTTAGATAAAAAATTTGCAAACAATTTTTAGCTTAATCTTGTTGATTTCAAAATCCATAAAGTTAATTTAAATATTCAAACTTGAAATTTTCAGATTAAGAATTACCTTTTTGTTTAATCCAGAGTCTATAAAATCTAAAAAAGTGTTGTAGAATATGTTAGGTTTATTTATATTATATTTATTTTCATAATAATACTTAAATACAAAACTTGTATTATGAAGTAAAAATAAAGGGAAGAATTTTATGCATAATTTTAATATAAATATATTACAAAATTTATAAAAATAATTTCAATTTTTAAACTTAAAACATACAAAGTCACTCAATAATCATCATATATTAATAATTATTAATGTCTAAATAAATAGTTTAAGATAATTCTAATTAAATTTAATACTAAGGTGATTAAGAATCTTTGACAAAATCATTTTTTTATAAACCCAAGAGTAATTTTTTAAGCAACATGAGAATGATAAATTAATAAATGAACTTTTAAAAATTTAATAACTGAAAAAATGAAACCCCATTAGGAGAAATACAAAAGGGGTGGAAAGTGAAAATTAAAATACATCAAGTAACACACAAGAACCATCCCAGTTCCAAGAAGCTGTTCATCCCATCCCTGATCAGGAAGATGTGTCTCTGTCGTGGATACAGGCTAGTGGCCAGACCTCCCTTATGGAGCTGTGACTTAGGGATCTCTGCAGGAGCCTTTACTTGTAAGTGGGAGATACACGAGGAACCAATGCCAAGCCACCTCGACCTCCTCGCGACCCTCAGGGGCGGCCTCGACCTCGCCCACAATGCTGTCGAAGGGAGGAATGTACTGCTTGGTCCTGATCTATTCATAGTAAGAGACGATCTTGGCGATTCTGGCGTGGGTCTTCCTGCTAGGGTCTGGTGCAGTGGGAGCACTCCATTTTTCTATAATCGAATTTAAGTTAATGTTTAAATCTTAATTAATTAAAATAGGGCAGCCGTTAAAACGATAATTAAACCCTTAATTTAAACTATTAAACGATCAAAACTTTTAAACTTACAAAATCTCCCAGACTTTTTTGCCTTCGAGTTTTTTAGGAAATGTTGAGCTAGAGGGGCCATCTTAAGGTCATTTTGTAGCCCTTTGAAAACTAGGGGGAACTTGGGCACTCGGGGCACACAGCACACGCCCAGGCGGAGTTGCGCTCAATTTTCATTTTCCCTAAAATTAAAAAATATATAAATATATCTAATTAATTAATTGATGATCCCCATAAGTAATTGGTAAAAATACTAACCCCAATCAGACCTCCTTGAGGCTGAGGTGCTTCAGAGCATCGACCAAGGAAGGAGTAAATGCCCAGGTGATCGACCCCATGTCACAATTAGGGGTAAGAAATAATAGTCAGCGGGGGTGCCTGGAAGGTCTTTCTAGGGGAGTGGCTCAGGAAGATCTGCTAGATCTGTATAAGATTGCTTCCTAAGGCTACTAAGCTAAACTTCTCTAGATTAGAGGAAATCTCTAAATGAATTCGTAATAGCGCTTGAAGAAATCCGTGAGGTGTAGGAGCCACTGGCCGAGGGGGGCTCTTTTGAACATCTCCTAGAGGTCTTTATCAGCTGGCCTTTTGCTGGGCTTTTTTAGATATTCTTAGTCATTAGGTTATTAGTTGAGTGACCGTTAGGGATTTGTCGTTAATTCTTAGGTTGTTTTATTTTCTCTAGTAATTCGTTAAGTTATCTATGCAAGTCTGGAGACAGGCAGCCCACTGATGAAGTACAAGACGAAGAATCTGCACATTCTTGGCCTTTTCCCTCTGAGGGCGTCCGCTCCATTTGGTCTGTTGAGAGTCGCAATGTCTCATCTTTGAAGTTTCGCAATAGAGCCGTTGGGGTTCTATCCAATAAGTCGTCTGGGAGGCCCCCACCTCCGACCTCGGTCGCGTCTTCACTAATAGGTACTGCTCCCCTTATTCTCAAGGTCTCCTCTCTCGTATCGTAATGTAGTCTCTCTGATCGATATGTCGCTTCTCTGGGGAAGGTGAGCTTGCGCACGGATAGTCGTAGCTCGATGCTGCTGTTGACCATCTCTTGGTAGTGGCTGGTCACGTTACTGCCAAAGATGGCATCCACCATGTCTTGCATCTCCTTGTAGGATCTCCGACCAACAGAAAGGTTGTCCATTAAGCATCTGAGTCTCGTCCCAAAGATGGCGGCGTCTAGGATGTGGGAGGGCTCTATTTGGGCCCGGAGGGTTGGCGGCAGCAGGTGGCGATGGAGCTCCACCGATGGGGAGGACAGGAAAGGTATGATCTTGTGCGATACTTGATTATCAGGGCTCAGCATCTTTGTTTGGACTGGGGTGTATATTATAATAATTAAGGCTTAATATACCCAAATAAAATTTAATCAAATCAGGCCTCAAAAGTTGGTTGCTTTTCGATTTGTGAAGACCCATATATATATATATATATTAGTACTTATTTAATTTTACATAAAGCAACCAAAGTTCCTATAATAATAAAAATACAAGAATTAATTAAAATTCAAATTCAACTTAATTCAAAAAAATACTCTTGGGGTTTTATAATAGATTATTGAATATTCATTGAAATTTAAATATTCAAATTGACTTTTACTGTAAATATCTAAGTTATTTTAAAATCTATAGTACCTAAAAATTATAAATAAACAATTCTAAAATTAAATTTAGTTCCTGTTTTATATAGAGTAAATAAATTTATTAGTTTTATAAATGCATTTATTCTTTAGACTTTATTTATTTAAATATACTTAATTTTATAGTTAGAGAAACAAATTATTTAATATACTAAGCCAACTTTTTATTCTTAATAATTTTTATTTAATACTTTACTCATAAAATTTATAAATTTTAGAATAATCCATAGCAATCAATATTTTTAAGTGTAATCTAACACCTTATTTTATATAAATTTTAATGGATTTTATCACTATTACAGTTACTCACCTTGCATTTTTGATTATTTAGGGACAGATTTTAACTAAGTATGCTATAAATGATATAAATATAGGGAAAAAAATTGATAGAATAGGTTTAAATATAAATAAGTTTAAACTTAATAAATTGAAAAATTAATTTTTGTTAAGTAAATAATTCAATAAAATATAAAAAATTTAACCATTTTTATTGATAAAATTATGAATTTTACTCTTTAAATTTTGTAAAGTTAAGAATTATTAATAAAGTTAGTCGATTTCCAAAAATTGGTTTATAAAATTTCACAAAATTCAAAGTTAAAACTTTGCTCTAAAATTTGGCCTATAAAGCTATTACTATTTAAGCCAGAGATATTTAATTATTTTCATAATATTTTTAGAAAATTTTAATGAACAACAACCTTTAAGAGTGCGAAAATAAAGCACTATGCAATGATTTTAATTTATGCAGAATATGTTAGCATAAAGTCAGACAGCAATACTTTTCAAATCAAAATACTTCGCATTCTTCTCAGCAATTTTAACAGAGTAGCCTTTAAAAGTAAGGCTTTAATGATTTGAACTAAAATCAATAAAAATCAAATTAAAATTAACCCTCAGGTTAATAAATTTCACAGGAAGTTCAGCCACCTGTGAATGCCCCTCCTCAAAACCCCCCTCCAGTACCTTAAGGGTAGCAACTAAACTAAAACCCTCCTTAAGGTTAAAATCCAAAACCACCCGCACAAGTTAATCAGTAAATTCAATAAGTACAAAATTAAATGTAAAATTTCATCAACTTCAAACTCGATGCCTATCCTAAGAACAAGTTCTCTATCAGCCAGAATCCCTAAATGGTTAGTATTCTTTATTCCTTAAATTTCGACAAACTTTTTCAAAATGTAATACATTACTCACAAAACTTGGTGAGAGGTGAACTATACAGTAATGATCCAACTTCTCAAGTTAACTTAACAAGTTTCAGCGATATTCAGAATATTCAGCCTTTAAAAAATCAAAAACCAAATAAATTTATTTAATTTTTTCATTGCCTGAACATGATGATGAGTAACACCTACTTTATTTCAATTGAGTAAATAATACAACATGCAATTTTAAATGTCAGAGAGCCTGAAATAATTGAATTAGCCCTTTCACGCAACAAATTATTCGATATTGATAACTTTATTGGTGCAGTACAGAACAATACTTCTCAAGTTTACAAATTAGAAAAATTCTAATCAAAATCCAAAAATGATTTGTTACATGAATCTCAAATGCAAGGTAAGATAATTGATTTTTTGTTTTAAGAAGATAAAACTCCAATCTTAATTTAAACTATTGACAACGAAAAACAAGATTTTATTGTGATTAAATAACACAAAGGTGAGTGGTACCTTTTAAGTCAAGACAGCAATACTTACAAAATTACTAAAAAGGGTAAGAAGTACCTCTCAGATTTATCAGAAGCAGTGGATGAAATCAACTAGTAAGATTTAATTAAACAGTATTTTGGATCAATCAATATTTTTTTACTGTGTTAAATTGCAAAATTCAAACCAGCGCAAAACTGAATAAGTGTTAATCAATATGTTCCAATTAATTTACAGACAAAAGAAATATGCAGAATAATTAGTATTTTGGAATGAATTTATTACCTTAGCAGAGCAGCAACTTAAACTTCCAGATATTCAAAACAATAAATTTTAACTCCCTCAAATTAGATACAATCCTACCAACTTCTACTCGAATTAGTTAACTCAGAACCAAGTCAAATAGTAAAAGAAAAGAGCAGCTAACTAAAAGTTTCAAGGTAATTCAAATTCAGATAGTGATACTGGCACCACTCCCAAAAATACTCCTAAATCTGGCAAAAATACTACACCCACCAGAAGCAAGAATGCGAATCAAACTCAGTTGAACAACAAGAGACAGAAGCAGTGAGCAGCAAAGGTAAGTTTATTTAATTTATATATAAATAGTTGGACCGACAAGTGCCAACTATAATCTATAATTTCTTAATAATTAATTTCCCTAAAATTTTTTAAATAAACATCTTTTTATTAAATCTTTCATATTTATTTAATTTTCTTGAACTTATTCATTTAATATGAGCAAAATAAATTTATTTGAATATGAATTAATGAAAGTAAAGTTGTTATTTATAGCTATAATTATTTGAAATAAATTTGTGAATAAAAAATATAAATTACTTTAACCTAACTTACCTTAATTTTTTTAAATTATTAAAGATATGATTTTCATTTTCTATTTATATATTCCAAAGGAATCCATATCTTATATATTTTGTTAACAATTGTTAACAATTGTATTAAAAATCGATAACAACCTACAAATCTATGAATTGAATTATAATAATGCAAAAATTATAGCTAATTTTTTACTAACCTTTATTTAATTAATATTGACAATTTTAATAAAATGTGTCTGTAAAAAAAGAGAAAAAAGATCTCTAAAAATGAAAAGTTTGATTAGTCCTAAAATAGAAATAAATATCATTTTGTTAGGGCCCCTGAATCACTTGCGTGAATTATAAAGAGTGTATTTAGGTTATTTACACTAAAATCATATAAAAATAGCGAGCATTAAATAAAGTATAGGTAAATTAATAGTGCGCATTTAGCGCAAGTGCATTTAATTTTGAGTGTAACAAACATCTTTGTATTTAAATAGCGCTTAAATAAGTGCGAAAAATATGAAAAAAGTGCATTTACAAAAAGTTGAGAACATGGATCGATAGATCTCGAGTTGCTCTTCAAAGTGCACACAAAGCGCAGTGAAGTTAGTGGGGTGTGTGTGAGTTGCGTTGCTAATAAAGAAAGTGCGATAGGCATTTGAGATTTATCACTTTTTGATTTCCATTATTAGTTTAATTATTAAAGTAGTAATTATTAATTAATAAAAACCAAACTTAATTCAAATGTGGAGGTAAAACCGCATCCCCTCACAAATAGTGTGAACGGTAAAACTTCGCACCTAGTCGGTCAACAGGGTTCAAACCCCATATATTCTTGATCAGCATCTCAAACTCTATAAGACTGGTAAGTATGGCTTCGAAATAAAATCATAAATTTTTTCCCAACTTCACCGTACTTGCCTTCTCGAGATCGGCTCCCTCAAATTAAGTTAAATTCTGTCCTTTTAAATTTCCTTATTTATCGATATACTTAAAACTTCTTATCAACTTACAAATTCTATGTGTACATACGTATTGGGGTTTATGTTGCCATGAAAATATGTGAGTAGATGCGCAAAAGAAACATATTTAACCAATTAATGATGCAGAGGCTTACTTTAAGTTTCATAAATCAAGGAATTAGAAGTTAATAAGTTTATCAAGAAAGTTTTTGGAGTGATAGGAATTTATAAATAATTTAAAATTATATATTACATTATTTAAATAATTTTCCCCCCTGAAAGTACTATACTTAGCATAAAATTTCGAACTAGAGCTACCAGGCCTTCATAATTTAAGGGATATTTACATCCCAGAACTAAACAAATATGTGAATGAATGAAGAAATTGAAAAAAGTCTTGAAAGTACATTCAAACAAAAACTATTGTAAAATAATATGGACACAAATCTTTTTCGTAAAATGTGATACAGTCAAAGCAATGTAAAGGATATCGAAATGCTACACTTAAACTTTCTCAAAAGAAGTGAGCAGGTTTAGCATTTTAGCTGTTCAAGCATTCCTTGACTAATTGTACTCTACTGTTAATTATAAAATATATAAATGACCCTCTAAAAGTGATTGATTAGAATATTGTATGTATGATTTTATTTGTCTATGTAATAATTGTATAAAACTTAAATTAATTAAATCTGATAAATTATAATTATTACAATAAAATCAAAGCAAATCTTAATTATATATCGCTTAATCAACCTGAAACTTCGGTGTCTAAATATAAGCCTCGACTAGTTCCCACTGCATCTTAGCTTTATCTAGTAAATGAAGGTAGCATCTCCCTGCCACCACATATTAAAACTCATCCTCATAATAAGAGTAATTTTCGTTTGTAAAAGCATCCTTCATTTCAAGTACAATTCTGCACATTTGTCAATGTGTCGAGTTTTTAAATCATAAACATAGCATTAATCCCTTGGTGTACCCTGTTGCTCACTAATGCCACCTATAATTAAAATTCTCTCAGGACTCAGAGCAATAGTACCGTAGTTGTAAGTTTTATTTGGAATTTCGTTTCTTTCAATTTCAGTCTTCCTTAAATCAACTACCATCAATTTGCCAGCTGATTGAATTTCATATTCGATTATTTTGTCTTGCTATGCAACCAAATTTTTAGCTCTTAAGGATCGGTGATTGAACTTAAGCCAAATTAAAAGATTTAATTTACTCTTTCTTATGAGCTATAGTGAAAGCCCAGTAGATCAGTAGGTCCTTAGCCCATTAGAGGTTGGATTTAAATTTTATAGTTAGATTTAAAGTTTAGTGTCGTCTAGAGTTCATGAAAATCTTCCTAATAACCTTGAATTATTCTAGTAAAATCAATAAGTATCAACTTTGCTCTGCCGTAAAGTATGCAAAAGTAAGGGTCTTGGTAATAACATTTAAATTATGATGGAATTTGGGCTTATTATTTTCTTTCGTTAAAATAATCTCCCCTGTTTAGCAATCCACAAATATTATGCCTTGCTCTTACTGTTGTAACAAATAAAGCCATAGTGATTACTAAAATAATGGGTGGATATATTTGTAACATGAAATTAGACAACTGATCTCTAATTAATCATATGAAACCTCATGAACTTTTGCACACCCAAATCTCTCTTTAAAATAAATATCTACTGTACTTTTTTCAATGAAGCTGCTAGCACAATAAAATTAGTTTTGTTAAGCACTTTTTACTCTATAAACTACTCAGCTTGCTCAAAATTGCTAAAGTATTCCATTTCATTTGAAGACAGGTTAAAGGTTCTCTTTAAGTCTTCTTCTCTCTTAATTATTTTTATGTCCTCTTTTGAAACATTAATTTCTGACTTCTTGGCTTGTCCATTCTCCACTTTTATAAGTTCTTCTTTTACTCTTTCAACATCTAAACTCTCCAATTTAACAACATTTTAGGCTTTCTTCATGTGAGCTTTTGAATTAGTTCTTTTAACATTATACATAAAATGCTGACTTGCAGATTATCCACATTCTTCGTGACTTGATACTTTATCAATCGTTGCCTTATATAAGTTGAGTTTCTCTAGTGCCTACACTTTAATTTCCTAATCTCTCTGCTCTTCTCTCATAAAGTATTACTAAAAAGTGCTTTCTCTTATCACTTAGTTTGAAATACTCTCAATAGAGTATGTTACAGCATTTTTCATTTTCAAATAAATATCATCTAGTAGCCCATCAATTGTCTTCTATCTTTACATTAGGTATTAGTTCAATTCAGATAAGTTATTTTTAGCTTGATCTTAGTCACCTTGCTAAACACTATCAAAAGTCTATAATAGTGAATTTTACAGGACTTAGTTTTCATATTAGATTGACTATCTATTATTCCATTCTTAAACTTCTAATTAGCCATAAAGTGTTTCGATTGAATTTTTGAAATATTGATAAAGTTACTCAGTTAGTTACTTGTTTTTCTGAGTTAATTTATGAATATAAACTTTTTGGATTTATTGTGTAAGAGCCTGGATATCTGAAGGTTTTTAAAGTTTCTTTAGAAACTGTTAAAGTATCTCTTGATCTTATCTCGGTATTTCTTAAGGGTCTTTCCTTAATTTTAATGATAAATCCAACACTTAATTCCTAACATTTTATACATTAGAGCTATGATGTTGAGTTTAGAATACTTAATTTTTTCTTTGTTAATTATTTGGCATTTTCTGACTGAATTCTTGCTTAACTTGATGAGTCATTCCTAAACTGTTCAAATAATCAAATTCTTCTTCTGGGTTGACTTATCTCTCTAAGTAAAATTGGCTTTGTTATTTATCATTATGAGAGCTGCTGCTTGAATTCCTATTGACTTGCTCAATTTAAGATAGAGCCAATTCTTAAAGATACTGTTGTTACTGGTCGTCACTCATTTTAACTAATAATTTGTTAAGATAATTTAGACATTTATTTTTCATTTAATTTATGGGTATCTAAATATTAGCCACTTTCGTTTTTAAATCTCATTTTATAAATATTCCTTCAAGTTTCTACGAATTCAATGGCATATGGTTTTGTAAATAAATTAATTTTGAGCAAATTAATCTAATAATAATAATATTTAACAATTTATTGAAATGCAAAAATTATATCAAGAAGACTAAATTTCTGTTAACCCTTAAAAATAGTTATTTGTACCTAAAAGTGAAGGTACAATTAAACTGCCTGCTGAATGCTATTTTGATAAGGGATTTATATATGTGGAGCCAGATAAAAATGTATATTATCCAGGAGAGACTATGAAAATATCTGTGCACTTATAACTTAAAGAAGAAATTGATCATGCAGATAGATTAGTATTGAAAATTATTATTCATATTAGAAGCAAATTATTGATATCTAGTTTATCACATTTTGCCTAAAATAAGTTTTGTATTTTAATTTAAAAATTTTGCTTCTTAATTTTTAAAATCATATTGTGGATTTTAATTTTTCAAATTGATTAATTCTATTATAAAGCTTAAGAAATTAACTTTTAAAGTTATTAACTAAGCATTTAAAAAAATGATTATAATAAAATGAAATGTTGATCTAAAAAACTCTGATTTTATATAATTATTTTAATAAATGTTTAGATCTCTTATCAAAATTTAATCTTTATCAAAAAGATGATTAAATAATTAAAAGCTTGAAAAATAAATTCAATTTATAACTCTTTTTTAAATATAGATATATAATATAGTTATAATTAGTAAAGTTTTATTAAATTACTCAAAATTTCATCCATTTTATTGTAAATATATTTATAGTATTGAACATCAAAGGGAAGGAGCGCTTCAGATTCATGTCAACCAACAAGAACTGGAAGTCCACTGCAAATAAACGTTAAATAGTTGATGAAAACATAACAATCTGCCGATTCATGCCATCCTTCCTGTCTGCTTAAGACTACACATTTCTATTTAACTATAAGATTCCGGACTAAGTTGTAAATTAGTGGCCTGCGAGTTTTATGATGAAGAGGGATGTCCCTGCCAGAGGAGAACTTAAGTTACAGGTTAAGTATCAGATGAGTGTTATGTTGCTTAAAGTAGGGTAGAATGTAGCATAGAGTGCCCCAAATAATGCTAATTAATAGTAGTAAAACCAACAGTAGAATTAGGAATATTCTATTTATTAATTATAATTACCTTATGCTAATTAAATATTGTATTTATTAAGTTTAAAATTATAACACTAATTTACTAAGAATATTTAAACAATTAATAATCCAATTTTATTATGAAATATTATTAATTAAAATATCTAGCGAAGCAAACACGTAGATTTTTCATAGCAAAAAAGCCATTTAATCCAAGACAAGATTTCATCGAAGCAACATAGCAGGAAGTATTCAGATTCCACAGATGTATAAGCACAGGAATAAATAAAGTGCAAGTCAAATTCGAGAGAAATTACTACTTATCGAATGAAAAAATTATAGTAAAGTGTAAAATCGATAACAGTAGGTCTAAAGCCAAGTGCCCTAATATTTTTATGAGACTCATCAGGACTAAACTTAGAACATAAAATAATAATGAATATTGAATAATTAAACATTAAACTATCGCTCTTGAATGAAAGTAATATCTGATTAAATTATTATAATATAAGTGAAGTTTATTAAAGCTTATGGGTATTTAATTCCACCTGCTGGGCAGGCAAGATAAAATAATTTGCTTTTTCCCTGGGAAGAAAATGTAGTGGTTGCTACTAGAGAATTTCCTGGTGTGCCTGCAAGACATGCTTAAAAAGATTTCTCCCAGGAAATATCTATATTTTTAGATGCAATTGATCAGTAATTAATAATCACTAAAATTAATATCAATAACATTGAGATATATTTATGTAGTAATTTAAGCTGAGTAGGAGGAAAGATGCTTAAGGCAACATGAAATTGCATTCAAAAGAAGATCTAGCATTTGCTTAAAATGGATTGCAGCCTTCCACAGTCGGATAAATCTTTAATTGTCTCTACACCATCATCATTAATCGATCAGTCCTAATATTATGTAAAAGTAGGATTATTAAGTCATTTTCCTTTTTTTGAGTGAGAGGATTGGGTCTGAACTACCCCACAGGTATAAGTGTGTTAGCCACTGTAAACCCTTCAATTATGCAAGTAAACGGCTTTGAGCAGGTAACTTTCACTCTCCAGAACTCCGACCCAGAAAATATCCTCTGGAATCCCAAGCTAATAGATTTATCAGCCACTAATCTCTAAAATCAAGTGAATGTCACACATCAAAATAACATAGCAGCAGCTGCTGGTGGAAATGTAGCACCATTTAATTCCAATTAGGGTGGCAACAACATAAACACTGGATAGATTGTTAAAATCAGCTAGATGCCCAACTTAGTCAAAACTCAGAGAGATATACTTGTCGAGAAGAAATTACAATAGTTCAAGAAAGCCATAGATAATTAGATATTCTAGATTAAATAAAATCAGTATTCTCCCCAAAGGCTCAAAGGAAGATCTACTTATAAATATATAGTAAATTATAGTTATTAACTAATAGATTAATTTTATAAATGTGATGTTATAAGTTCCAAAGAAAAAGATGCAATTTACGATGGAATGAAAGACGATATAATAAAAAATAGGAAAAACTTGAATAATTACTATTAAGAGCAAAGGCTATAATCAGATGAAGATAATTATGATGAAAGAACAGGCATCCTCAATAAGAATGATAGTGATAATGAAGAAGAAAAGAAAGAATATGATACTAATAAAAACGGCAATAAACTGAAGCTAAATTTGAAATTGCAGGGGTATTATGAAAAAAATAAATAATAGAGTGATGATAAAGGAGGTAAGAATAAGGATGTGGAGGAGGAAGAAGTGGACTCTGAGAATGAATATGATACTGTCAAATTCAACTTAATTGAAGGTTTCCAATGAGGAAATTTGAAGCTAAGACTTACATCGAATTTTATTAATCATTAATTATATCGATTTATAATTCTTATTTTACAAGAAGTGAAAGTAAGGAGAATTTAGTGAAAGCAATAAATATTGTTAATTGTAAGTCTAATTCACAATATATCAGAGTGGTTAATTTCTTATCATGGATGTGTATTTATTCATTAATCTTCTTATTAATCTTCAGGGATGGGGGAGAATCCACGGTTAGCGAAGTTATTATTGTTGCTTGAGTTGCTACCTCCAAGGGCTTGCTATTAGTTTATTTATATTAAAATTATAATTAGTCTTAACTCAAATTATTTTTTTGAGTACGTTTTATAGTATTGTTGATAGTAAGCATTTGAATTATTGTTAAAATTACTGCCTCCAGTAGTCGTGATAGTAGTTAAATCATCATCCACCCATCTAATTCTTTTGCCATCTTTCCATAGACCTCTCCTTGATTTGGTATCTGCACTGGTATATTTACCCTCACCATGTTGTTTGCCATTCTCCCACATGCCTTCATATTTACGACCATCTGCCCAGAAATATATACCAAATCCGTGTTTCTTGTCCATGTAGTAATTTCCATCGTATTTCCTACCGTCTTTCCAAGTAAATCATTTAAATTTAAAGAAACAACATAGATAATCAATGTTATAGTTTATAAATACCCTGTCCATGCATGTTATTTTCGACCCAATATCCCTCGTATTTCCTGCCATCTGGCCATGTGTAAATGCCAAAACCTTCAATTTTATTCTCAACCCAATTGCCCTCATACTTGCTCAGATCTACCCAGTGATACACTCCATACCCATGTTTTTTGCCTTCTTAGTAGTTTCCAGTGTATCTTGCGTTATCTGACCATATTTCCTGGCCATGACCTTCCTGCATTAATATCAAATATAACAATAGCATGTCATCTTTCCAGTAACCCTCATACCTTGAGCCATTTACATGTGTGTAGATGCCATAACCATTGGCTTTATCATCTTTAAATTCACCGTCATAAACATCACCTTCTGCATGCCAGAATGTTCCCTTGCCCTCTGCTTTATTATTAACCCACTGCCCTTCGTATTTATAATTATTATATATAATTTACCATAAATTGTTTAGATTTTATTAGTATTTGGCACCATCTGGCCATATTTGTACGCCATAGCCATGCCTGTCTTCTCCCTTCATTTAGCCCTTGTAAACTGATCCATTTGAGTATTAATATTCAGATACAAACTTCAAGCCTGGTTCACTGCTCAGTTTCTTCTTCAGCTCCTAGTCTTACTCTAAAAACATATCATTTTGTTAGAAATTCTTGTATAAAAAACACAAAATCTTATATAAATATCATCAAAATACTATCAGTATTTCACTTTTAATAACAGTAAAAGAATTGCAATGTTTTTCTTACCTTATTATTACAATTTAGCTCCAAAGTTCATATTTTCCTGTATATAAATGATTGATTAAACAAAGTTAAATGAATGAATTAGAATTAATGATGGATATTATTACTGACTTTATTTGCTGTTGAATCTGCGATTATTCGTTAACTACCATTAGAATTGTGATTGGATTGGTTATTATTTCCTGATTATGATGCTTTCTATCTATTCACTTTCGCTTTTCTTTGCTAAAATTTATTCTAAAATAAAATACATTGTTTATAATAATTTATATTTGAACATGCTAGCTCATTCCAGTCTCCCTCTAAACAAAATTTTTATGAGTAATCGATGAAATTTATTGCATTAATTATGATAAAAGGAATTTGGCATACTTTGTCAAGGTACATTTCTGCTTCTTAATCTCTGCAGTTGCATGAACAGTGTTAACCCATTTTAATTAATTCTAATTTCAATTATTTATAATTTACAACTACCAACTTCAACATATTCATTCTTTTATTTTGCTTTCGATATCATGCACATCAGACAATAATACTATGAATTAATTTATTTAAACTGATGATTTATAATTTAAAATTATCAATATTTATTAAATAACTTTAATTTTATAAAGAACTTCACATAATTATTCTTCATTTTGCCCATGTTGTTAATTCTGAGAAACATAATTAATTATATTATACATGAAAAATTGTAAAATGCTATTGATAATAGCATAATGCAAACCTTCCTCATCCATATTGGATGCCTCCACTTCCCTCCGCCTAAGCCAAAGTTTCCACCAATCGACATGTTTAACATCTCTTCTTGATAAATTAATTAACTATTTATGATAGCTAACCTTCTTTTACATATAATATAAATGATCATTGAAAGTGTAAGGCCTATTTGACTTCAATCCTTTAGTTCAACAAATGGCAGAGAAATTACAGCCGATGTTGAATACTCATTGAAACATTCCATTGAAAGACTCCTGGTAGTGATAGCAATTGAGACACAATCTAGTTTAACTTCCTCATATCGTGATTTTTCTCATTCTTAGTGTTGCGTACGATGTAGCAGAAACTTAATTTTCTCGGAAATTTCACCGCGTTGATTGAGATGCATGTTCTGGGAGAGCACTGAAGTCTTAGCATTGGGATCTACGGCCTTTGCAATGTGGTCCACAGCAATACGTTCAGAGTCTTCGGTTGCTAACTGATAGTCCAAACGTACAAACTTTTAGTTCTGAGACTCATAGTCATACAAGAAATAGGGAAGAGTTTTCTTCTCAGAGGCTTCCTTTGAATCTGGATTCATGATCAAATAGAGTGGATTTTCAGAGAATTGATGGATAGTTTTGTGTACTGCATTGTCTATGCCAGATATAGGCTAGTCATGATTCTTGAAGTCAGCAGAGTACCAGCCAATACAGTCTAACTCTGGAAAGTTCTTTTTGTAAGAATCTAATCTAGCTTGCATGAATTGAGTATCAATTATAATTTCTGAATTATAATATGTATAAAATTATATTTAATCTCTCTAGGCAGACACAATGACATTTAATAAATAATTTTACATATATCAATGATGACAGCACCTTAATCTTGAAGATTAGATTTCAAAGCAACTTCAACAGTGTTTACAATCTCCAAGACTCTTCCAACTTACTTGCCAAGTAAAGCACCGAATACTCTTAGACTATCTTGTTAGCTTCTGTCACTGAGATACTTTGCACGGGTTAAGTGATCAGAAACGTTGAGAACAACTAGGGGATGTAATTGTATAGATACACTCATATTGATTTCAGTCGAGAATTTATTAAAGATTATAATTATTTTAATATTTCAACAATTAATTATGATTATACTTCAAATGTTTGATAAGAAAAATGATTTTATTATATGCCAATTGTAAGAAATAAAAAAATATTGATAATAGAATTAATATGAATAAGTGATATATTTTTCAAAACTTATAGTCTAATTACTTTGACTTCTCTTCTTATTCCTTTAACATACTTTACTTCATGATATTTTCATAAATCTTTCTTGATATTTTAAATTACATTTTCCTCTTTTAGATTTGTTCATCACTATTTGTATTCTATATTAATGGCATAGATCGTTTTTGAAATTGCTCTTTTTAATCTTTTTGAATTGTTTCAGCAAATTTATTGTCTCTTTATTTTTATACTTCAAGGGCTTTTAAAACTTTTATCTAAGTTTCGTTTCTTTAATTATCATCATGATTTTTCAAATTCTTATATAAGGGGTTTTCATCCATAATGTGTTAAAATACTATGTAATACTAACTCAAGTTTAATTTTTTTAAACAAAAACACAAATATTTTATGACAAAAATCTAAATAATGAGACTATAATTATGTGATTTGTCAATGTTCTTAGTTTTCTGCTTGAAATCAATTGCTGTCTTGTAGGTATCCATTAAACTATTCTACTGATCTTTCTTTGATTTCTGGCTCTCTTAAAAGCTATAGTAATCGTCAATATATTGCTAACTCATGTGTCTATCGATAGAGGAAGCCTCTTTTTGTCTTTGAGACAACTGAATTTCATTTAAGTTTACTAGTAAAGATTATTGATGCTTTAAGTTCTCAAAGAAGTTCCTTTGATCTTACTATTTAATTAAGCGCTTTTAAGAGAGGTAAGTTGACTCATTTCTTTATTTAACATTTAAGTGGTTTGAAAACTGCGGCAACTAATCTAGTTGATAGATATTATTATTATTATTCAAATTTTAATCATTCTTTGGTATAAGACTCCTAATCAATGGAGTCTTTGAGTGAGATTTAATTTCAAACTATTTCTTACTGTTACTTCGTATGTTATTGCTTTATATATTTTAATAGCTTCTGTTATGAGTTTTGCCAAGATTTCCCAAATTTTAATCACCTAATTAATTATTCTCGTTTATGGGATTTTAAATGCTCATAAAATGGTTTTAATTCATTCCATTTCTACTTCCTTTATTTTTATTAAGTAAATTTATATTCTTAAAATCAATATCAATCTACCCAACTTTCAAGCTTGTAACTGAGATATCAGGGTTTTGGGAATATCTCCTTTAATTTCCAAAAATATTCGATTTCTAAAAAGATTAAGTGTAAGTATTTTCTAGTTTAGTTTTTGAATTAATTTAATTTACGAGGGCATCCCGAAGTTCTTATTTTTGCTGTCTCTCAATAGTTTTATAAAATTAATAAAACATATCAAGTTTTTAGCAAAATATATTCATCGTAATTGGCCACTGTCCTTTGTCTTAAATCTGTAAAAGGCTTTGGATTGTAAATTCTTTAAGCTGAACTTGTAAGGTCTGTTGCAGTTTGAGAATTAATATATTAGGGTTTAAGTGTTTGGTTCATGTTTCTGGTTTTAAAGAACTCATTAGTGTGGTTTTGATTTATTAATAATTCTTTATTTTAATTTAATAATAGGTGCAAAAATTACATATCAAATTTGATTATCAAGCGTCTGATTGACTCTCTAGTTAATTATAAATATAAAGTGTTTCTTATTCTAGCAACCATAATTAATATAATATTTAACCCGTATTATATGTTTATTATTTATCTTAATCTCTGTTGCAATTTAAGGATATCATTTTTATTTATAATTAATAATTAAAATAAAAGCGCTTTTATTAATTGTTATCTAGATATCAGTTGGATCTTTGATAAGTTACAACTTCCTGGATGTTTTGACATGATCCTGCATTTCATTGTCCACTACTTGTTGAATCTACTCTGGACTATATGACTTATCTCAATTTTAACCTAAGGCTCTTGTTAATAACAAATTCTTGGCCTAAGTTGCTCTGATTGGACTGCTGTGAGAAATTTACTCATGTATGTATTAATTAGTTGAAATGAAGGATTTCGATTGTAGGCTACTCATATTTTGCTATTTACCCATTTTAAGGGGTGTTCTGGATTTCATTAAATAAATTAATTTATTTTATTGATTTTAATAAAATTACTTAAAATGATTTAGATTAAAAGGGGGAGGGTATATATAAAGCTATTTGTGCGATAAAACAGGTGAAGAATAGAATAAATTTGAATTGTAAAATAATTAAATTTGTAATTAAAGATAGAATACAATATAATGGAGGCATTAAACAGAAATGGTTTTGCATCTAACATTCAAAATGATGCTAATGGACAGCTCAATCAAGCAGATTCTACTTTCATAATAGCAAGAGATCAGGCACTTCTAATCAATCCCGTGGAATTTGTGATTGGCGCTTAAAAAGTACAAAACAATTAAGTGAGTAAACTTAATACACTATCAATCATTGACATTTTGGAGAATTAAGAATAGCCAAAATGTTTAGAAATATTTCATTACTGATATATTTGCATATTCTAATCAGTTATCATTCTAAAATTAATAAAAAAACATCAAATTTGCAAATAAAAATCTTGTAAGAAACCCCATTCAAAATTTATTTTGATAAATTATGTAAATTCTATAGGTATATCACAGGAAAAAACAGTGGTATTCGTAGGTGAAAAATCTTCAGGCAAATCGTCATTAATATCAAAGTTTCTGGACGAACCAGTGAAGGACGATATGAAAGAGACAACTGCTCTTGATTTCCGCTACGGCACTCGAATTAAGGATGAGAAAAAACAAAAAGTCAACATTTACGAACTTGGTAAGTTATTCATTACATATTGTCAATAAATTACTGGTTTACTAATGATGAATATAACACATTTCGACTTGAATTGTGGGATGTGATAGTTTAAACGATATGATAGATTAAAGAAATTCGTAGTTTAAATTTTCAATAGACTGTTATTAACAATTACTTTAATAGGTGGAGGAAGAATCGTAGCTAATTTATTGGCAGCTCCATTGACTGCTTTTCATATTTCAAACTCTGCTGTCTGCATTGTTTTAGATTTATCATCACCAGGTGGAGCAATTGATTCCCTATTTAAATAAAAATAAATTGAAAACCATTAAACTCCCTGTAATATTGGATAGCAGTGATTAGAGAACACTCATAGAAAGCGATAGAGGAGTTACAAAAAACCAATCCAAAAGTCTTTCAAAATGATGCTAACAGCGAGTTTCAGGAAAGATTTGAGAAGCATGACGATAGAAATAAAAATTAATGTCTCAATGGTTTATAATATAATATATTAATATTACTATCGAATGTTTGTTTTCTATGGTACCAATAATAGTAATAGGCAGTAAATTTGATATATTTGCAAATCAATATGAGTCAGTGAAAAAACGTCAATTATGCCTGGCTTTACGATATATTTGTCACCAAAATGGTTGTGATTTAGTGTTTGCAAGTGTTAAAGAAAAATTGCCTTCACTTGTATTATTTTAGTAATTTAAGAATTAAAATGCTCTATAATTTTATCAAATGATATAATAAAGTTTCACAGCCTATTTAAGGTTGATCAACTAGAATGTATTTATAGTATTTGCAAGCGAAAGTTGAAAAAGATCATAATTAAGCTTTGAACATTTATGCCGGCTCAGATAATTTCTCCTCTATTGGTGAACCAGAGGTAAGTTTATGTTCTAATCATAACAAATTATTTATTCTTTAAGCTAACTTTGATGTCAAAATTATTAAAACTAAATTAAAGGGAGCAGGAATGAGAGGGAAAGTGAGCTTTGAAAAGTTATGGCAGGATATCATTGAATAATAATTCCCTAAAGCTAATTCCAATCAATAAGGCGTGCAACTGGGTGACTTGAAAAAATACGCAGAAGAGAAAATTGATGCCATGAGGCAGCAAAAGGATGAAGAGCTTGAACAGTATAAAAAGGAAACATTTTTATTATAATTTTCCTTCATTTAACTTAGAACTATCATACTTTTGTCTTCATTGAATATGAAATCAAAATTTTCTTTTGAGTTTTTTATATATAAGGAGATTGAAAGGTCTAAAAGATTCGAAAGTTAAAAAATAGCTGGTGGAGCTCAAGTCGGACCACTAAACCTCGATGGAAAAATCTCAGTAAAAAAGAAGGTAGTAGCCAGTGGTTCAATTAAAAGAGCTGCCCCTCCTAATAGATGAGAAATTAGATTATTTAAGAATCATAGTTTGTAAATTGTATATGTATTTAAGAAAATAAACTTAAAATAAAAGATCAATGTCTATCAAATAAAACACTATGATTATTAATTATAATATAATTGTGCTGTTGAGTATTTATAAGTAGATTTTTTTAATCTTGTTTAAATTAATTATAAATATCAATCATAATGGAAACTAACCAATCGGATAGCTCAACTTCAGCCACTGGACTCATTACAACTCTCCAAGCTCTCCCAGAGGGTAAAATCTCAAGTGAAGATAGGAAAGAATCAGGTAAGTTTCCATAGTATCATTGAACTTTTCGTTGGTTTATAAGTTATCTTCTTGCTTTATTGAGGAGTATAATCGGTGGAATGTACTTGAAACTCTGATTAGATATGATCTCAATGAGGAGCCAGTTTTGGTTATCGCTTTTCAGCATCTACGAAGGAATGAGAGCAACTCAAGAGTGCCGTCTAAAATATTGCGCGAAAATATCACTTGGATATGCAGAGACCATCAGTTATAGATGCTACTAAGGTAGACGCCACTGAAATTGATATGGTAAGTAATACCCTAAACAAGCTACACAGCAATAGGATATATCCTTCTCAATTACTTTTTGAAATTTATATGAAGCTTTTATCCGATAATCACTTGTGAATTTACAAAATTCTGTAAAATCAAATCAATTTAATACTCAAGTTTTCTAACTATATATGGTATAGGCATCAAGCCCAGGCGATAATGCCCTCGATATGATAAAGAGAAGAGATTGAACTCACTTGCAGATAAGAGAAGGCAAGAAAATAATAAAATGATGCCGCCGCTGCAACTAATGGAGTGTTGGGCATCAGTGACTGTGACTTGGGCAATTCCCCACAAATGTCCAAGACTAGCATAATGGGTAAGTACGGCAAAGTTAAAATGAGTCCTCTTGGTGGTGTAGGCTCAAGACAGTTCCAAATGAACAACAACAAGGGTCAGCAATGAGCGGGATGAACGATTGGCTAAGGGGTCGTATCAACTTAAGCCAATGAACAGAGGGTATCTTTCTTGAATACTCAACAATTATTTATAACTTAAAATTGAATTTCTTTCTTTACATGTAAATTAGTTCAAAATTAAAAGTATATAATTTATTTCTTTTTTACTCTAGATCAATCCAATAGAGATTTAGCATGCCATCTCTTATATAGAATGAAATACTTACTACATCTATACCTAGATAAAGTATAAATGATACAAAACTGTAGATTATTATATGTTGAATGTCAGTGCAAATATTTCTATTGGATGTATATATTGATATAAAACTAGGAGTGATACACTCTCAATAATTCATTAACAATATATTCAAATTATTTTATTACAAAATATAGAATTATCACATGCATGAAAATACA
>ARYC01000027.1:0-14817 GCA_000711775.1 Oxytricha trifallax
ATTATATATTTTATATTAATCTTTAAAAAAATAATGATAAATCTCTATACGCTTTTTTCATAATTTAAAATAAATTCGAGAAATATAATTTGCTTGAGTATTTTTAGAATTAAATACTTTCTAAATTATACACTTATGCTATTTATTTAGATTAATTAAAATAATATAAATATAGTTTATTATTATTTTTGAATAATCTTTGGATATTGATGGAAATTTAAAACGTTTATTTTGTTCATTTATATTTTTATAATTAATATATTTTAGAGTTAATGAGATGTAAAGTTAATTGAGGTTATGATTGACTATAAAATAATTATTCTTAATAAAATAAACGAACAAATTAATATTTTTCTAAATATTATTTTGCTTAATTATATATATATGAAATTTACCAAAGTATTGGTTTTAGGATATCTATTTATTTAACATAGATAAAAATAAAAAAATATAATTTATTTTGACAATTATTTATTTAGAAATCTTTCAAAAATATAATTAAGTGTGTTACATTTATAGTTTACATAATAATTCAATTAATTTCATTATAAATCTATTTATTTTATGATATTTTATTAAGTTTTAAATATTACCTATGTATTCAATTTAAATATTAATATAAAAATAATAAACATTTTATTTTACATTTAATCAAGTGAAAAAATATATATTTAATCTTGTAAATTAATTTAAATAAGAACAGATTTAAGCATGTCATCACTATTTTCGAAGATTATTATTATAATAAATTAATTTTAATTATCAAATTTAATTTAATTCCTATAAGTTAATTGATTAAATCAACTTCAACTTAAATTAAATTCAAAACTTCTATAATTAAAATAAATTTTAGGCAATGATTTTATTTTATTAATAAATTGATGTCTAATAGCTAAAAGATGACTCCTCTTTTTTAATTCAAATAATAATATCTAAACTAAAGCTTATCACACAGTCTAATTAACTACCATAAAAAAGGTATTTTTTATTCTCTATAAATTTTTGAAAAAAATTTATAATATGGAGCTGATTTTGATAATTTCATATAAATATTTAGTTAAAATTTTTTATTTTTTTATTAAATAGAGGTAATAGCCAATTTTTAAATTTGTAGTATTTAGTATTTTATGAAAGAATGACTAATCATTAAATAATTTAAACGCGTTTTATTAAATTGATATCAGAATAAGTTTTCCTAATTTAAACAATAATAAAATCTTAGAAAATTAAACCAAGTATTTAAAGTTATAAATTGATATAAAATATAATAAAAATTGATATTAACTTATATTGATAATTAGATCAAGTAAATATAAAAAAACAAAGAATTAATTAAATATTCAAATTTATAATATATAAAATATATCTTGCATATTTTCATAAAATTTTTATATATTTAGGTTATCTTTCATGAATCATATCAAATAAAAATATACAATTTTCTCTAAATTTATAATTTTTTGATTATTTGTTTTTATAAAATAAATATTTATTATTTTTATCTAAATATATGAAATTAATTTAAATATAAGTATAAGCACTTGAAAGTGATCAATTAAGATTTAGCTACTTCTTTTTCTTTTATATTATCATTAGTTTAATGAGATTTTTCCTCCTCTAGTGCTTCTTAGTTGTCTCTTGCTCTTATCAAATTTAAATTACTAGCCTAACAAGGTAGTCTCTTGACATGACCATTATGAAGTATCCATATTGCTCTCTTTTTGTAGTATGTTTATTGAATACAATTATGTACTGTAGGAATAAAATTAAAATAAAAAACTAGAATTAAATTAATATAAAAATATCAAGTTCGTGCCAATTATAGTTGGTTAATTTTAACTATTTCTTGGGCTCATCGTATAAAGAATTCAAATTAGCTTGCTGGCTTAGCCTTAGTATTAATTTCCGTAGAGCACTTAATAATAATGGGAAATTTTTTGATTGTTTTTGCTTGCCTAATACTTTCCCCTAATATAAATTAGACTATAATATTAGCAAAATAAAAACTGTTTATTTTATATCTAAGAAAAAGAGTGTAAGTTGTAAAACAGGATCGGATATAATCTTCTACAACCTGAAAATTTATGGATAAGGATATTTCATCCAGAGGGAAGATATAAGAAGTCTGATTGTACAGGAATTTATTAAGGGTGTAGGAAGATTCAGTGGAATTATAGAGGAAGTTTCGGAATTAGAAGAATTTCTGTTAACAAATAAAGCAAAGAAGGCATTTTGGTGAGTAGTGAAGAAAATTGACCTAAGTTATAGAATGCTGAGTTCATCAAGATTCATGAAGCTAAGGGTATGTCTAATGGAGTCAACAACCATATAAAAGGAGATTCACATCATAGATTGATCAAAGGGAATGAGAAGAAAAAATGAAGTATGATAAACAATTTGTAGAAAAAGGGTCAAATAGTTTAATTCTTATAAATTTTAAAAATTCTAGGTAATAATATATAGAATTTATATTTCATTTAAGTTTCCAATACTATTTTACGACTTATAATATATTAAATAAGATTAAAAATTAATGTAAATTCTAACTTTATTAAGTATTTCTCGTTTATTTATATAAATAAAAATTTATTAAAGCAAATTCAGATTATATATTTTAAATTAATTGGTTAACATTTTATAAAACATTTAAAAATATAATAATATTATATTTTAATTATGAAATTAAATGTTTGTCAACTAACGCATGAAAACTCGAACTATTAATATTAATTTAAATAATAATCTTAATTAGAAAAATTTAAAAAAATAAAATTATAAATAGTTCACTTTTTTTATTAAAAATTAAAAATAAATATAATCTTTTTATTAAATGTTTTTCATACGTATAAATTAAATAAAAAATATAATTAATTTTATAATTTTTAAGTTAAAATGTTTGTCTAAAATATTTTTTTATTAAAATTTGCGTATCAAAGATAAGGAGTTTAATTTTTGCATAAATTTTTATAATTTTTTTGTGCTTATTACTTTATTTAAGTAATTCAATAATGCTTTCCAAACTAAAAAACAAAAAATTAACCCCTATGATTTATTTTATTTATTTCAAAATATTAATAAATAAATCTGGTATAAATATTTTCTTACAATTAAAAGTTAAGTATATTAATATGATCTTATATAATCCTTAAATATTTTAATTCAATTTTATATATTTTACTATTATTTATCAATTAGTATGATATTTTAAACCTTGAAATGTATGAAACTTTTAAACTGTAGCATGAATCTTTTGAATTATTTTACATATAATGGTTTAATGTATATATTTTAAGTTTTATTCTCCATTCCCTACTGGATATTCCCGTGACTTGGCAGTCATGAAGGAGAAAACTCCGAAAAAAACCATTCTCGCTATTACCTAGTCTCCTTCTGAATCAAGATGTTGACCAGATAAAAATCGGAATACAGAGCTCGCAAATTTCGATTTGTTGATAAAGAGTTGAGAAAAAAGCTTACCGGTCCCACCGCTGCAGGGAAAAGTAATCCCTGTCCTTTCGCTGTGGTAGCTTCAGAATCCTAACCTGATGTGGGACAAAATCCTTATCGTTGGCTTCAATGGTTTTCGTCTTCTCACTTTTGAAGGCAGAGAGTACCTTCATCTTGCTCCCTATTACCTAGGAAGCTGAACTCAAGCCAGGAAAGCTCATCTAAGCCTAGAACCCTATCCAACTTGAGGCGTGTTATACCTTAGCTGATTAAATCCCATTTTGAATGGCCTTCTATTCGTTGAGCCCAGCAACCCTCTCCTTGCCCTCAAATAGGCCTTAGTATATAAGAAAACTCTATTTGAAAGGTCTAAGTGAGATTGATACCTCATCTAGAAATGAACTTTCTAATTTAATAATATATTATCCATTCTTTTAATTTAAAAGTTATATAAATTTATAAATCAAGGATATATTATTATTAAATTTTAAGTTGAATTCTATATATTTTGCAAATAGTCTTATTAAAAACGAATAGAATAATATAAAATACTATGTGATTTTAATTTGTTATAAAATCTTTAATATATAATTTCATTATGAAAAACAATAAATATTTAAATATTTATTAATAGGATGAAACCCTTTGGTAACATAAAGTTTAATAAATATTTTTATAAATCGAATTGAATCAGCTTTTCAAGTTTTAGCAAATTTTAAAGATTTCAAAATTTAAATTAATGAATAAATAATTTTTATATTTTCTATTAAATTAAATTAAATTTTTTTTTCTAAAATATATATAATTGGCCAAAAAAATTATTAATTTACAAATTTTAAATTTTATGCATTCCTTTTAATACATTATCATTAATTAAATATTAATGTTGTTGTGTAACTAAAGAATGAATTTTTAATTCAAAGCACTATTAAATATATAAATATGTTTTTTAAGCTAACTCTCTTTTAAATTATAACTAATATTTTAAACTAAAATATCAATTTAATCATAAATATTATCTCTTAAGTACGATTAGATAACATCTAGATAATTATAAATAGTATTTATATAAATATTAAGAATTTAAATTATAATATATATATATATATATATAAATTAATAAAATATAAAATAATGAAAATTAAAAACTTCTGAAAAATAAGTAAAGATCTTCATTTTTATTTAATCATTTTTGTAAATATAAATAATTTCTACCTGTCATTCATTTAGTAAAAAAAATAAAATTCTAATATAATTAAATATTATAATATTAAATATTATAATATTAAATATCTAAGCTTGAACATCCATGTTCAATTACAATAGCATCATATTTAATTATTTTTTATAAATGTTTTCACTTATATTTCAAATAATATTAGTTTATTGAATGTAAATTGAATTAATTATTAGTTAATTAAGTAATATTGAAATTTAATTCGAAGGAGAAATGATGCCATGAATTATTTACTTCAGACTTCCCTAAAAATATAATGTATGAGCATAACAAAACTTGACTTTCATCCAAATTTGCCTTACATTCTACTTAATTTTATTATAATTAATGGCATTATAAAGTAAAAGATAAGTTTCAACATAATTGCCATATACCTCTCTAAATTAACTATTTACAAAAATAAATTAAAAAATAATTCTTGGTCTTTCCATCTTTTTCTAAATTAATATGGTTGCGAAATAGTACTGATAAACTTCAGCAGTTTCATTCACCCCTTCCCGCGCTGTAAATAAAGTATTTTTTCCGGTCTCCAACAGTTTCATCCGATTTTATGCTATAGTTATTGTATATACAGTGACCAACCTAAATCAGATCATTTTTAGTAGTATTTCGTAAATTCTTAAGCATCTTCGCTATTTTGTCATCATCGGTTGTCCTCTCCGACAGTATATACTGTGTGCGGTAGTACAACATAAAGAGACTTGATAAGAACATAAGGTAACCTAACTTACGGAAATACATACTGAAGAGCACGATATCGCTTATTGTTTGAGTTGTTCAGTTTACAATAAACTTTACACATTGCGTGAAGATAGAGATTCACGATACAGTTGCTAATATTAAACTAATTAATCTAAACTACTTATAAAAGCTGAAATCTTTATTTTAAATAATTATATATTAACGTTGATCAGATTAGTATTAATTTTTAATTGACTATAATACATGCTTTATTACCTTTATCAATTTATTAGTTCGGACCTACGCCGAGAGTTTTGGTCGACTGCAATTCTGATATGAAGGGGGTCGAAACCAGGTTCTGTAGTGTCTGTACCTGGTAAAAAGCACGGGATACTCGTAAGGAGCTGGTATAACGTTAAATGGCAGCACATGACCTGGCTTGGAAATCCGGAGTGGCTTCATGGAAGAAAGGACACGTGTTTGGACTACGGTCGAATTTGGTGGTGACCACACCTGATGCTTTCGGAGAGGAAGTCGGGAGGAAGATTACCTTCAGTATTATTTCTCCTTAATATTAATTTCCTAATAACTTAACTAATTAAATAACTAAAATTTAATTATAAATTTTATACAATTCTAGAAAATTATTTAACTTTGCAAGCCATATAATTATATTAATCAAAATAAAAAACTTTTTATTAATAATTAGAAAATAATAGTATTATATTATTTAATGATTATAAAATTTATATTTATAAAAACCACAAATTGATTATATTTTTATATATTAATTTATATCTAAGTCTTTTTATTAATTTTAGTTCTATATTATTTTAAAATGAATTATATAGGCAAAAATAATTATATACATAAAATACATTTATGGGCAGAAAAAGAAGAGGAACACCTCTAAGACTAGAGTATAAATTAATTTATCTTAAGGAACACTTAAATTAAATATATAATTATGCATTACCTCAGATGATTAACTTAAAAAAGTTTTAAAGCAATTTGTTTGAAAATAAGATTCTTATTTAAATAAAATGGATATATAATCAAAAGAATTAATAAATATTCCTTTAAAAGTTTATAACTTCAAAAGCTTAAGATAGTCTCAATTATCTTATAATGTTTGCTATTTATACTAAAAAATTTTGTCTAATAAAAATAAAATAATTTTAAAATAAGACTAAAATGTTCAAATATAAATTGTAACAAGAAAAAGTTAAATCTTTTATAATTAAATAATTTGAATAGAATCAAAAAACTCAAGAATATTTTAATTAATTTCTACAAACATATATTAGTTTCAATATTACAATATTAGATTTGAATATTAATTTCAAACATAATATGATATATATTACTCTAAATATGGAGTTTGTTAACACAAAAAATATGATTCTTAAACATCATTTTTTCAACTCGTTCCACAACAATAGTAGCAATTACTTCACCTATAACAATAATTTCAACAAATACTACTACAAATACAATTACAACCATAACTACTACAACAAAAAACCGAAACCCCCATTTTTTAAATAAAAGTGATCAGAAAAAACTTACCTGCCACTATTTTTGCAATACTGTAGTTAGAGCTAGAGATTAAAATTCTAAATCAAATCTGTGTTAGTAATAATATTTTAATTTAATGATTCAAATGAAACAACAGCAAAAGGAAGATTTCATAAAATAATAAAATTAAATAATTTTCTTATTATAACAATTTCTCATTCAATCACAGAAGTGCTTTCAATCTGAACATCTCATAATAAATCTTTTTCTATTAAATTCAAAAATATTTAAATTATTTTAAATTAAATATGGATTATATAGATATAATCATGAAGAATTTGAAAAAATCTGAAATATAAATTAAAAATCAAATTTAAGCTTTAAAAATAGTAATAATAGCAATAGTAAATGCAATCTTTAAAAAAACGTTTCATCTTCTTCTTCTTCCTCATCGTAATATTCATCGCCATACTCCTCTTATGCCCTTCTCTCTACTGCTTCCTGAACTCCCTCTTTGTTGACGCCCTCAGTCTTTCCAGGTGCAACCCTGTAAAAATAAAATGTAAGATATGTTTTTGAAACTTACATTAATGTTGAATGACACTGCACCTTCTGATTAGACATTTTTTATTACTTAATATATTTGATTAATTTATAATTAATTTAAGTTTATTTCAACAAAATCTTGAATGTAAATCATAGTACAAAAAAATAGTCCAATAATGAAATATTTTTATTGCAATTAAAATTAAGCTTTTAAATCTATAATATAAATATAATAACATATATGATGAATTTAATTCTACTAAATAATATTTCTTGAATTTAATAGTAAATACGATTATAATTGATTGATAAATTTCTATAGTATACTCTTTTACAAAATATTTCAATATATATTTAATTACACTTATATTATGTATTTTTAACTTATATTTATAACTTTATTCTAAATGAATTAAATTACTTTAGTTATAATTCTTCTCTTTTAAATTAAGCGCTTTAAGCCTATATTAATAAGATTAAAAAATGAAAAAAATTTAGATAAATGTCAATATTTAATTATAAAACAAAATTTATAAAGATTTCATATTCAAAATAGTTAGTGAAAATTTTAGATTAACTTGTACTTGCTCGTTGTTATATTTAATTATAATTTAATAAAATATATAAATAAAAAATAATCTTGGAAATTAAAATATATAAAATATATTACTTGAAGATAATTAGCTAATAAAATTTAATTTATCTAGAAAACAAAAATTATAAATTATTAAATTTTCTAAAAAAAGAGGTATTTTTTCCCTATTAATTTTTATAAATTAGATATTAGTGTTTGGTTAGTGTATCTAAAATATTAAGCAGCTAAATTAAATATATAACATTATGTTTATTATATTTTTCTTTTAAACTAATTTATAAAGATAAGTTCTGCAAATAAGGCAAAAATATCAATGATGGGCTTGAAAAATGTTAGTTTTGAGAATAGATGAATTAAAAAATTATTTTGTCAATTTTTTTATTATATTATACAAAACTCCATAATTTATATCATTAATGATATATAACACTAATTTTAGGTATATTATACGTCTGCCTATAACTACAGTTACAACAACTTCGTGGCAGTTAAATATTTCTTCAAAATGATATTTCAAAAATAGTAATCTTTAAGTTATCATTGCTGGGAATAAAGTACAAGTAGTTAAAATTGGAGTTGTAGTAGTAGAATATTTTCTTTTTATCTGAGTATTTTTGATAATTTATCTTCGAGATAAAGTCATTATTGTGATATCTAAAAGTTAAACAATACCATTTAACATTTGCAATTTTCGAATAAAAATAATTCAGTTTATAATTCAGAATTTTTTTTAAAATCTAAAATTGGATTATTAAAGTCAGCAGGTATTTATTATTATATTATATTAAAATAAAATTATATTTTTTTTAATAATTGAGTCTTCTAGAGATTATTTTTTCATAAATTTATGTTTGTCGATTTTAAATTAAAAATAAAAAAAATATTTTGAAAAAAAACAAAATATTAAAATGGTTGATTTATGTAACTTTAATCATTTTATTTTATAATTTTAATAAATTTTTAGCCAATAATAATGATGTTTTAATTACTTAAAAACTAAAATATTAATAAATGATTATAATTATCTTAATTTATTAAAGCTTTAGTCAGGTTGGCTTAATGAGAATATGAGTAATTATTGTTTAATAATTAATTTATTTTTTATTCTTTAAAAGAATAATTTCGTCTTTTAAGTAATTATATAAACATTTAATCATAAAGAATTATTATATTTATTATATAAAAGTTGGCTATCTGAATATTTTATTTACCAATAAAAATGATTTAGTTTAGTCACTTTACAAAAATATTAGTTATTTTTTATTATATTTTAATATTAAAATAATTTAATTTAAAAATTTGAAAATTTAAACATTATAAGATACTTTCAAACAAGATTTTATCAAATTAAATTGATATCATACTATAACTTATAAAATGGGATTTTTTATTTTTTGTTGTTGTTGCATTATACTTAAATCTATAAATTAATTTAGGAATATATTAGATTAGTACAAATAATTAAAACTAATATTGATAAAATTACGAAACATTGGGAAATTATAAAATTTAAAATAAATGTACTTGCCTTTAATATGAGAAGTGATTATGTAAATTTAATTAGAAATAAAAATGTGCGAAAAATGGTTGCATTTTTTACTTTTAAGCTTTCTATTTACTAACAGTAAATGATTTTCCTAATGTGTATATTATTTATAATGTTTTTCAAAAACAATTCTACTTTAGCTGACAAGACTATTGTTTCACTCATTATCACTTTTTTACAGAATGTGTTGTAATTTATTAAGTCTATCAAACACAGTCATTTCGTTGTCATAAAATTGCATCTTTTCAATTTCTGCTTTAACACTAGTAATAAATAAATGACATATAATATCCTAAACAATTCTTAGTTTTTCAGAAAGTTTATAACAAATTTGTGAGTTTTATAGTAAAAAATAACAAAAGAATAAATATTGTTGAAATTGTACTTACACTACAAGGAAGATTAAGAGTGCAGCTTTACTGATCAATTTTAATTTAGGATTATTAAATTACTTTCGGTTTAAATTTAAATTCCAATAAAAAATTAATTTTCAAAAATTCATGCATAATAATGAATTAATTTTTGATTTACCTTCAAATATGTTTTTGGAAAATCTCACAAAGAATTAAATCAATATTTTATTCTTTGATAAATCATTAATAAATGAACGTTGTTAGGTTATTGCCGTTAATGAGATTTAATAAGTTTCAAAAAAAAATTATTAAACATTTTTCGCCCACTTTATGATTTTTATGCGCAAATTTCTTATTTTTCAGTTAAATTATATATTATAATAATATATTTAATAATAAAAATAAATATATATAAACCCCAATACGTATGTACACAAAGAATTTGTAAGTTGATAAAAAGTTTTAATAATATCGATAAATAAGGAAATTTAAAAGGACAGAATTTAACTTAATTTGAGGGAGCCGATCTTGAGAATGCAAGTACGGTGAAGATGCGAAAAAATTCATGATTTTATTTTGAGGCCATACTTACCAGTCTTATAGAGTTTGACATGCTGATCAAGAATATATGGGGTTTATACCCTGTTGACCGACTAGGGGCGAAGTTTTACCGTTCACACTATTTGTGAGGGGATGCGCTTTTGCCTCCACATTTGAATTAACTTTGAATTTAATTAATTAATAATTACTACTTTAATAATTAAACTAATAATGGAAATCAAAAGGTGAACAATTTACGATGCCTATCGCACTTTCTTTATTACCAACGCACCTCGCACCCACTCCACTAACTACACTGCGCTTTGTGTGCACTTTGAACAGCAGCTCGAGTTCTATCGATTCATGTTCTCCATTTTTTGTAAACGCACTATTTTCATATTTTTCGCACTTATTTAAGCGCTATTTATATACACTGATGTTTTTTACACTCAATAGCCTATTAAACTAAGGTATTGTAACAAACATTTCACTTGCACATTTATCTGTAATTAATCTTATATCACTCTCACACTTTATAAGGTGCCTAAATTCACTATATTAAAATCACGTAGGTGAATAAGGTGCCCTAATATTACACTGTATATAAATAATTTAAGGTAATTCAAACTTTTCCCTTATATAGATCTTTGATCTTTTTTTGCAAGCAGACATTTTATTAATTAATCAAAAATTAAATTAATTAAGGTAAGTACAATAATAGTTGCAATTTTTGCATACGAAGCCCTAAATCTGCATTATTTTGAGATATTTACTATTTTTAATACTATTATTGACAATTGTTTACATATTTTATAAGATATGGATTTTTATAAGTGGATATAAGAAAAATATTTCGGAAGAATTATAGTTATTTATTTTAAATGCTTTAATTAAGTTTAAAATATTTTTTATAAATTAAAGGTACTTATTTATAAAATAAATATGGTTATTAATTTCATTTTTTATTGTGAGTACTAAACATTTTTCAACATTACTTTAGATTTAATTTATTTAGAGAGAATAAATAAGAAATAAAGAATAAAATAAATAAGAATAAAGAATTTTGTTTTTAATTTTTAGAGAAATTAAGATTAATTAATAATAAAAAAATATCTGGCACTTACCAAGCCAGTTTAATATTGGAATTAATTGAATTAATTCCCCTGCTCAACCTTTTCTAGGTCTCTTCTTAAGCAATTCGTCTTCCTCAGCTGCTTGCTTTCTAGTCTTTATTTTGATAGGAGTACTGGAGTTTGAACTGGATGTTGCTTCATCATAGGTATCTTGAGAATCTGATTCCAATTTTTTGGAATTTTTAGCCTACCTTTTTTTCTGTGCTTTTCCTTGATTTTGAGTGTTCTGAAACGAAAATGAATTTGTTGGATTGACTTTTAGAGGTGGCAATGCGAATTTATTATTTTGAATCTCTGGTAATTTTAATTACTGCTCAGCTAATGATTTAAAACTAGTCCAAAATTAAGTTGCTTAAGAGTAATTCCTTTGATCATAAATTAAGTGGAACATGTTGTGTAAGGTCTTGTCAATTTTTCTATCATTTGAATTGCAAACTTGGACTTAATAAAAAATGTTGACTGCTCCAAAGAAATCCTTAATAAAGTCATGCTAGTTGAGTTCTTCGATTGAGTCTGCAAGGTCTGAAACATATGATTTTGGATCTTTGGTGATTTTGTATGTTAAGCTATCTCTGTTAAGGTAAAACCAATCTCCTTGATTTTATTTGATTACAATGAATTCTTGATTTTCATTGTCAACAGTCCATATTAAAATAGGTGAAACGTTAAGATTTGACAAAAACTACAACAACTTACCTTCTAGTTTGCTTTAATCAAGCAATTCATATTTAGTTTTACACTCGAATTTTTGAAGTTTGAAATTTTGAAAAGTACTGTCATGGATAACACCAGCAAAGTTATCAACGTCGAACATTTTGTTTCTGGAGAGGGCAAGTGCTAAAATATCTGGCTTTCTTAAGTTCACGATAGAGTGCTGAATTGCTTATTCGTTACAAATAAAGTACGTGCTGCTCATAATTGTATTCAATGCATGGAAGAATTGATTGAATTTATTTGGTCTTTTAAGGCTCATTTTTTGAATATTTTGAATATCATTAAGGTCGGTGGAATTTGATTAACTAATAGTATTTTTTTCATAATACTCTGTCTTGATTAAATATTGTGAGAACTTGACTACATTCTAAAATAACTTATCATAGTTTAAGGAGTAGAGGTGTGTTATCATTGAAGGGTTCTAGCTTATTGAGAACCTGTTCTGCGGGAATATATCAAGTTTAAAATTGATAAACTGTTAAATTTAGTTTATCTGTTAGTGGTTTCTGGGAGGATTTTGCTGAATCATAGGTTGAATTTGGGGAGGTGGTTGATTTAAATTTTGGTTGTTGGGAGGAGCTTAAATAATAGGAGGATTTTATCCTTGCATTTAATCTTGCTGAGGCGGGTTTTAGACTAATTAATTAGCCAAGGGGTTTTAGTTGGGATTTTGTTGATTTTAATCAACCAATTGCTATCCAATAGCGACTCTTTCGCTAGCTTATTGCTAGCTTTACTAAATTTAATTCTCTGAAGAAGAGAAGTATCTGTTGTTAATTTTAGCTCTGCATACACTGCACGGTTAATTCTCGTTGCAACTCTCTGAGTTGGGGCAATTACTCATCATTTATGTTTAAATTTTTTGAATTATTTATTATAACTATTTAATTATTGCTCTGGCTTAAATAGGGCTGGCTAAATATACCAATTTTTAGAGCAAACTTTCAAAACTTAAAATAATGGATTTTTTGAAGCCAAAATTTTGAGCAACCTAAATTTAATTTTTTAAACAATAAAATCAACAAATTTTTGCATATTTTATAATAAGTTTTGAATAAAATTGCTTATTTTTATTTATATTTTAATTTATACATAAAACTTATACATAAAATTCTATTTTATACATAAAATAAATTCAACTTATTTAAATTCCTATCTTATACTTATTTTATAAATTCTCATTTTTATTGCATATTTTATTCTACAGTTTAAAATTAAGATAATTTAAATTTATATAGTATAAAAATAGTGCTGGTTAAGTTATAAAACTTGTTTTATATATAATTTTACTTAAATTATAACTCAAATTACTATATTTCATTATTAACTTATATATTTCAAATATTTTAGAATCCTGATACTTAAGAAATATGAATGACTTTAGTTTATTTATAAATTTTATAATATCTATATCTTATAATTATTGTTAAAAGTAAGCTATAAATTGTAAAAGTTATAATAAGTAAAAATTGTTTATAAAAAATAAGATATAAATTATTAAAGTTGATTATAAAAATACTTGAACTTTAAAATTTCTTAAATTCATAGTTAGTATAAGTTACTATTCTTATTTTTCATTCTAACTTAACTAAATTTGAATATTCAAACTATTTTATATTAAAAATTTTAATTAAATTCCCTAAACCCCTTAGCAAACAAAATTATCTATTCTCAAAATAATTCAACTTATAAGAAAATAAACAAATAATTATCCATATTTTAGTTAATTATTTACAATTTATTTATAATTATCTTTAAAATAATTCAAGCATAAATTTGTATATAGTAAAATAAAACCAACAATTATTAGAAATATAATTTTTATAATAAGTATATTTAATTATTTATTGACAATTAATTAATTATTATGTTTAAAAATAGTCTATTTTAAATTATATTTATATCTATAGATAAATTAAAGTTAGTAAATAATGGATTTCTATTGCTAGGATTTATAAAAGTTAACATTAAATTTTGAGTAAAAGTTTGTAAGTTTGAATATTCAGAACTTTATTCTTCATTATTTTTATAAAATTGTTTTTTAATTAAAATAAGGCTTATAATTTACAGTGTTTTATATGATAAATAATCAATATTATTCATTAGTAAAGTTGAAAAATATGATTTTCAAACTCTGTTATAAAGTTTAAATATTCAAACATATTAATATTTGTTTTATTGACTTATAAAAATCAAATTTTATTGCAATCTTTATTTCAGTAATTAAAATTAATTTACTAAGAATAATTATTTTACAGTAACTATTTTATACTTATTTATTTATATTTAATCTTAGTATATAGGAAAAATCATTTTTCTATATTTTACTAATTATTATTTATTTGTGATTTTACATTTGCAGAAAATCTCAACCTTTTATAAAGGTATACAAATATACTTCCTTAAATTTATATTAATATAAAATGAAATATTAGTTTTTATATTAAATTTAAATTGTTTGATATTTTCAATGAATTAAAATTATATAGATGAAAAATTTAAAATCT
>ARYC01000029.1:0-14567 GCA_000711775.1 Oxytricha trifallax
GGAATTTCCTCAGCTGGTATGTGATTTATTTTTTCCCCTGATTTTTCTGAGGCTACGCTGTTGATACTAGAAGACTCATTCTCGTTAATACCTACAGCGATAGCGCCTTTGCTGTTTTTTATTGATGAAGCCCCTTCCTCATGAGAATTTGAATCATTTAATTCAGCCGCTATTGGAACTTAGTCCTAATCCATCTATTGTAAATCTATCAAGATTATGGGGCGGCCTCCCTTATAATACCTGGCAACAACCAGCAGTTCGAACATTTATATGATTGGCCCTGATTGAGCGCACACACAAGCTATTAAGCAACGCTATGCGCTCACGATATCCCATCTCCCCAGCAGAAGATTATCATAGGATAAGGGTCTGAAAGTTGTCGGCAGCTCAATAGTAATATTGCGCAATTCTCTAACCCGACTTGTATCTTTTACATTTCCACCTCCTATATATGATATTTCACGCCTCTGTAAGAGTTGCGAGGGTGGATTCTAGCAAATCGAAATTGCTCTAAGTCGCGGAACCATGATGCGAAAAAAATTGGCAGAGTGACAGCAGGAGGAGCGTTGTGATAAAGTGAGGGGACCATGATCCAAAGCCAAATACCATCCAAGCAACAGCCGCCATAGAGGGGATCCATACATTCCAACGAGCGACCGTTATCTCACCCAACATCACCACAAGCGGCCATCAACTATCAGACACCAACAATCGTGCACCATTGAGTACATTTAAGTATCACATACGGCAACAATCACATGTGTACATAAAAGATATGTCCTACCCCATCTCATCAAGGTAATCAACTTTGTATTAAGCAGCATATTTAATATTTATTTTGTATTTATTAATTAATATTCACTAATTCCAAATTTGATTGATTTGTACTATTAGATGAAATGGCATTATGAAATAACTAAATGATGATGGGATTGTTCTTAGAATTCATTCTTATAGAGATATTGAAAAATTGATAGATAAATAAATAAAGTATAAATATAACAATTAAACTAAAACAGAAGATAGTGGATAATTGAAATGAAGGCTAATTAAATATAAAATAAAAAATAAAAAAAGTGCAGGAAACTTCCCTAATTTTTTTTTTATCATAAACCAGTGTAGGAAACTTTTCCCCCCAATTTTTATAGAATTTTTTCTTTATTTTATATACATAACTCTTTTACATCATATATATTTTAAAATTGAAAATAATTATATATTAGATAGAAGTCCCCTCAATTTCCATAGATGCTGACCTCATGAAAAATAATACTATTTTAGTAATATAAATCTTTTAAGTACCTTAGCATAAATGCTAAGTCCTACAATAGAATTTTGACAAATAATTGAAAGATATAACAAGAAAAATGTACGCAAGAAAAATTGCTCATATTTTTGCTTTATTAAATATTTATATTCATCTAATTTAAAATTACATTATACTGCTTTGGTTTTTAAATCTTATTCTATTGAGAGAGAAAAAATTGCATAAACTTATAAAAAAGATATCCCTAAGACTGATACTTTTACTTAAATTTATATATTAGTAGAATTTGAGTATAAAGTAATTTTTAATTCTATATGATTAATTTGTGAATATTAATTATTTTTAAAAAGTAGTCAAAACAACCGTAGTCTACATATGATTAATTCAGTATATAGTTTAAACAGGTTTTTTAATGATTAAAATTGTTTATACAATATATCTCTAGTTAATATTAATCTAGTATAATCAAAATGGGGAAACAGTTAAAAACTAATAAAAAAAAGAGTTTAAATATTAATATGATCAAATCGGATAACATCTCTTAAAATCAAACTGAAGCTATTTTAAAAAAAGATTAAGTGCTCATTTATTTTATTTTTAATTAATTAATTAACTATGTGAAAATGGAATTTTTTTTCTCAACTTTCTGATTCATTTGTATTTTAAGGCATATTTTGTAAGTTAGGCATTTGTATTCATTATTGCAACTTTTCTTGTGTGTTTTTGTCAAAAAAATTTAGATATCTTTCCAAAAAATATTTTTTACAGTAGTAATAGCAGCAGCAATAGCAATAGTAGCAATAACAACAGTAATAATAACAATAGTAATAAAATCAACAATAATTATTGAGCAGGGATATTTCCCAAAAAATTAAATTTTATTAAATTTCTCAGTTTTGAGAGCTTTTGATGAAGATGAAGAAATTAGTGATGATGATTAAATAGAGTAATAATCTGTGATTTCTAAATTTTTGAAATTCTCTAGAATTTCAGTAGCTCAATAATTATTGTTGATTTTATTACTATTGTTATTATTACTGTTGTTATTGCTACTATTGCTATTGCTGCTGCTATTACTACTGTAAAAAATATTTTTTGGAAAGATATCTAAATTTTTTTGACAAAAAACACACAAGAAAAGTTGCAATAATGAATACAAATGCCTAACTTACAAAATATGCCTTAAAATACAAATGAATCAGAAAGTTGAGAAAAAAAATTCCATTTTCACATAGTAATTAATTAATTAAAAATAAAATAAATGAGCACTTAATCTTTTTTTAAAATAGCTTCAGTTTGATTTTAAGAGATGTTATCCGATTTGATCATATTAATATTTAAACTCTTTTTTTTATTAGTTTTTAACTGTTTCCCCATTTTGATTATACTAGATTAATATCTTAAACCTTTTATTTGTGATTATTAGTAATCAATTATAATTATTCATTCTAGTTTTTATGAGGATCAAGAATCAAATTCTTTAAAAACAATATAAAAGAAGATATTTGGTAGATCTTTCTGAGCTAGTTTTAACATTTATATGCTTGAAATTACCTAATATGGTAAATTATCTCAAATTATATTATTTAAACAATAACTGAATTCATTTCTTGTGATTTAGATATCTATTTGAATTTATATTTCAAATATTCTTGTAAAAATACGAATAACTTATCTTAAAATGATTACTGGAAATAAACTAATATATAAATTTCATTGGATATTTAATTGAGTAATCAGTTTTAAAATGAAGGTTTATTATACTTTTATACTATGAACCCTCAATACTTTATTGAAGTTTTTATGCAAATTATAATATTTTTGTAAGATATCAAATATTATTACAATAATCATGTTAGGTTTAATTAAAAAATTGATTTCATTTATATTTTTAGAGGATCAAATAAACGTCTTATCAACTTTAAATTTAGTATAAGATTATTGGTTAAAAAGTTCATAGAATCTTATAAAATAAAATATCATACTACTAATACTTTTAAAATTTGTGGCAGAATCTATAAAGTTTTAGAAACTTATTCTTAAAATGAATTATAATTTTTAAGGCAAATCTTTTTTTTAAAAATAGGATTAACGAATAGAGTTTATATAATGAAAATATAAAAGGAAATATATTCTAATATATAATTAAAAGTAAAATTGAATTCCAAGAGCTAATTAGTCAATGCTGAGATTTCGTCTTGTGTTGACTATTTAATTGAGTCAACTTTGGTGCTTAATTCTGTAATCTAATTATTCAAAAGTTTGAGCTCAATCACAAAGTTTCCATTAATTTCTTGCACCTACTTATTTAATTTCATGTACTTATATATACACTGATGTTTGTTACACTCAATAGCCTTTAAAACTAAGGTATTGTAACAAACATTTCACTTGCACATTTATCTGTAATTAATCTTATATCACTCGCACACTTTATAAGGTGCCTAAATTCACTATATTAAATTCACGTAGGTGAATAAGGTGCCCTAATTTTACACTATATATAAATAATTTAAGGTAATTCAAAATTTTCCTTTATATAGATTTTCGATCTTTTTTTCAAGCAGACATTTTATTAATTAATCAAAAATTAAATTAATTAAGGTAAGTAAAATAATAGTTGCAATTTTTGCATACGAAGCCCTAAATCTGCATTATTTTGAGATATTTACTATTTTTAATACAATTATTGACAATTGATAACATATTTTATAAGATATGGATTTTTATAAGTGTATATAAGAAAAATATTTCGGAAGAATTATAGTTATTTATTTTAAATGCTTTAATTAAGTTTAAAATATTTTTATAAATTAAAGGTACTTATTTATAAAATAAATATGGTTATTAATTTCATTTTTTATTCTGAGTACTAAACATTTTTCAACATTACTTTAGATTTAATTTATTTAGAGAGAATAAATAAGAAATAAAGAATAAAATAAAGAAGAATAAAGAATTTTGTTTTTAATTTTTAAAGAAATTAAGATTAATTAATAATAAAAAAATATCTGGCACTTACCAAGCCAGTTTAATATTGGAATTAATTGAATTAATTCCCCTGCTCAACCTTTTCTAGGTCTCTTCTTAAGCAATTCGTCTTCCTCAGCTGCTTGCTTTCTAGTCTTCATTTTGATAGGAGTACTGGAGTTTGAACTGGATGTTGCTTCATCATAGGTATCTTGAGAATCTGATTCCAATTTTTTGGAATTTTTAGCCTACCTTTTTTTCTGTGCTTTTCCTTGATTTTGAGTGTTCTGAAACGAAAATGAATTTGTTGGATTGACTTTGAGAGGTGGCAATGCGAATTTATTATTTTGAATCTCTGGTAATTTTAATTACTGCTCAGCTAATGATTTAAAACTAGTCCAAAATTAAGTTGCTTAAGGGTAATTCCTTTGATCATAAATTAAGTGGAACATGTTGTGTAAGGTCTTGTCAATTTTTCTATCATTAGAATTGCAAACTTGGACTTAATAAAAAATGTTGACTGCTCCAAAGAAATCCTTAATAAAGTCATGCTAGTTGAGTTCTTCGATTGAGTCGGCAAGGTCTGAAACATATGATTTTGGATCTTTGGTGATTTTGTATGTTAAGCTATCTCTGTTAAGGTAAAACCAATCTCCTTGATTTTATTTGATTACAATGAATTCTTGATTTTCATTGTCAACAGTCCATATTAAAATAGGTGAAACGTTAAGATTTGACAAAAACTACAACAACTTACCTTCTAGTTTGCTTTAATCAAGCAATTCATATTTAGTTTTACACTCGAATTTTTGAAGTTTGAAATTTTGAAAAGTACTGTCATGGATAAAACCAGCAAAGTTATCAACGTCGAACATTTTGTTTCTGGAGAGGGCAAGTGCTAAAATATCTGGCTTTCTTAAGTTCACGATAGAGTGCTGAATTGCTTATTCGTTACAAATAAAGTACGTGCTGCTCATAATTATATTCAATGCATGGAAGAATTGATTGAATTTATTTGGTCTTTTAAGGCTCATTTTTTGAATATTTTGAATATCATTAAGGTCGGTGGAATTTGATTAACTAATAGTATTTTTTTCATAATACTCTGTCTTGATTAAATATTGTGAGAACTTGACTACATTCTAAAATAACTTATCATAGTTTAAGGAGTAGAGGTGAGTTATCATTGAAGGGTTCTAGCTTATTGAGAACCTGTTCTGCGGGAATATATCAAGTTTAAAATTAATAAACTGTTAAATTTAGTTTATCTGTTAGTGGTTTCTGGGAGGATTTTGCTGAATCATAGGTTGAATTTGGGGAGGTGGTTGATTTAAATTTTGGTTGTTGGGAGGAGCTTAAATAATAGGAGGATTTTATCCTTGCATTTAATCTTGCTGAGGCGGGTTTTAGACTAATTAATTAGCCAAGGGGTTTTAGTTGGGATTTTGTTGATTTTAATCAACCAATTGCTATCCAATAGCGACTCTTTCGCTAGCTTATTGCTAGCTTTACTAAATTTAATTCTCTGAAGAAGAGAAGTATCTGTTGTTAATTTTAGCTCTGCATACACTGCACGGTTAATTCTCGTTGCAACTCTCTGAGTTGGGGCAATTACTCATCATTTATGTTTAAATTTTTTGAATTATTTATTATAACTATTTAATTATTGCTCTCGCTTAAATAGGGCTGGCTAAATATACCAATTTTTAGAGCAAACTTTCAAAACTTAAAATAATGGATTTTTTGAAGCCAAAATTTTGAGCAACCTAAATTTAATTTTTTAAACAATAAAATCAACAAATTTTTGCATATTTTATAATAAGTTTTGAATAAAATTGCTTATTTTTATTTATATTTTAATTTATACATAAAACTTATACATAAAATTCTATTTTATACATAAAATAAATTCAACTTATTTAAATTCATATCTTATACTTATTTTATAAATTCTCATTTTTATTGCATATTTTATTCTACAGTTTAAAATTAAGATAATTTAAATTTATATAGTATAAAAATAGTGCTGGTTAAGTTATAAAACTTGTTTTATATATAATTTTACTTAAATTATAACTCAAATTACTATATTTCATTATTAACTTATATATTTCAAATATTTTAGAATCCTGATACTTAAGAAATATGAATGACTTTAGTTTATTTATAAATTTTATAATATCTATATCTTATAATTATTGTTAAAAGTAAGTCTATAAATTGTAAAAGTTATAATAAGTAAAAATTGTTTATAAAAAATAAGATATAAAATTATTAAAGTTGATTATAAAAATACTTGAACTTTAAAATTTCTTACATTCATAGTTAGTATAAGTTACTATTCTTATTTTTCATTCTAACTTCACTAAATTTGAATATTCAAACTATTTTAAATTGAAAATTTTAATTAAATTCCCAAAACCCCTTAGCTAACAAATTTATCTATTCTCAAAATATTTCAACTTATAAGAAAATAAACAAATAATTATCTATATTTTAATTAATTATTTACAATTTATATATAATTATACTAAAAATAATTCAAGTATTAATTTTTATATAGTAAAATAAAATCAAAAAATTTTATAAATATATCTTTAATTCTAAGTATATTTAGTTATTTATTGACAATTAATTAATTATTATGTTTAAAAATAGTCTATTTAAATTATATTTATATCTATAGATAAATTAAAGTTAGTAAATAATGGATTTCTATTGCTAGGATTTATAAAAGTTAACATTAAATTTTGAGTAAAAGTTTGTAAGTTTGAATATTCAGAACTTTATTCTTCATTATTTTTATAAAATTGTTTTTTAATTAAAATAAGGCTTATAATTTACAGTGTTTTATATGATAAATAATCAATATAATTCATTAGTAAAGTTGAAAAATATGATTTTCAAACTCTGTTATAAAGTTTAAATAATCAAACATATCAATATTTGTTTTATTGACTTATAAAAATCAATTTTATAGCAATCTTTATTTCAGCAATTAAAATTAATTTACTAAGAATAATTATTTTACAGTAACTATTTTATACTTATTTATTTATATTTAATCTTAGTATATAAGAAAATTTATTTATCTATAATTTACTAATTATTATTTATTTGTGATTTTACATTTGCAGAAAATCTCAACCTTTTATAAAGGTATACAAATATACTTCCTTAAATTTATATAAATATAAAATGAAATATTAGTTTTTATATTAAATCTAAATTGTATGATATTTTCAATGAATTAAAATTATATAGATGAAAAATATAAAATTACTTAAGTTTGGCTTATTAATAAATCACTATTTAGAGCTATATTCTTGATTCTATTATTAGTATCGTATACTTACTCTCAAATTCTGAGAATTAAAATAGTTTAACTTTAAAGTAATTACTATTATTTAATGAATCGAAGTGATTTAATAGTTTAGCAATGCAGTTGTAAAGATCATTATAAATCCAAAATTATTGAAATATTTATGTGAAATAGAGAATTATACTATGGAATAAGTGTGTGATAATTGAGCAATTCTTAATTTTCAATTAATAATAAGTATTGATTAAGTGGGCAGCATATTGACTTCTTAATTAATGAATAAAGAATTGCTGGATTTACAAATAATAACCTTAAATTAAATTAAATTTATTCTATTATTCTTAGTAATTTATATGATGAACTTTTTTTTTTTTTTTTTTTTTTTTTTTTATTTTTTTTTTTTTTTTTTTTTTTTTTTTTTTTTTTTTTTTTTTTTTTTTTTTTTTTTTTTTTTTTTTTTTTTTTTTTTTTTTTTTTTTTTTTTTTTTTTGACTTTTGTTCTAAAATTTTACTTAGTAAAAAATGTATTAATGTCTAAAATTTCTTAGAATTATACTAAGAATCTCTCTAAATTTTATTCACAGTAAATAGCTTATTGTTAAGCTTTTGAGTATAAAAAAGTATGTGATAAATGATAGCTAGCGAATACTATATGTAATTAAAATTTCTATTCTTTACCCAGACAAATAATTTCTTTATTCTTAGGTACTTTAATAATTATTAATGGCTGACTTTACTTTGATTCCTTAATTGGATTGATTCATGAAAAATTCCAATTCTTAATAATGAATTGTGTTGGTGCTGGTAGGAATTCCGCTAGCGGAAATTGGATCGTGCTGGTACGATTTCATTATAATGAAAAGCCCTCTCTGATTTTAGTAACGGTAGTGTCTTCCTGAATCGAAATTGACCTATATAAAATGGTTTAAGGCACCTTAATTTTAAAATTTAATGAACCAATAGAAACTTACTGGTATCAATGTTTCAGAACTCGTCCAGAAGTGCAAAAGTAAGAAAGAGCTATACAACTTTCTTGCCCAAGACTGCCACGCTTCTTACCAAAAGCGGACTCCACCAACATTTATTTCCTTAAGTAAATCATAAGAGCAGAGAAAGACGTAAACCCTAGCTTAACCCTGTAACTGTTAATATAGTACGTAAGAAGAGACGCAGTTAAGGTGCCAGCAGTGCCTCAAATCGATGGACTTACAGTTCAAGACTTTCTCGATTATGCAAGAGGGTCTTCAAGACTGCTGCAATACTTGCCTGAAGAACGAGATTGGGTCCACCTTGACAGATAATGGATCTGCGATTTGCTCTTCACCTTAGACACCGACGGTGTCTCCCAGATGATTCATGATGCAATGCTCTAACGAAGAGAAAAGCTCGAGTAAAATAGATATCTCGTTATAGAAATGAGACCCGAGGTCGTGGACGCTCTCAGCAGATGCCTTAACTTTAGCAGTAAGTTTACTCTCTCTTAATTTCTTGTGTAGCTGAGCGAGGTAAGGCTGTGAATCTCGTTAAGGATTCATCTAAAAGAAAGAGAACCCGTGAATAGTTAGAGGAGGTAAAGGATTATGAAGATGCTTTGAAATAAGATAAGCGAGAATTCTTGCATTAAACTAAAAAGTTGAAGCAATAACATGATAATATGGAAAGTGAGTTGCTTGACTTACGCAAGATGAAAGAGCAGTTTATGCAAGATGGTAACCTGTAGAATATGCAAAATCAATCTCCAAACATGAGTCAATGAGTGCTGCTGCTTCTATTCCTCCACGATTCTCTATATGCTATTAATAGAAAAAACATGAATATGGTGAATTTCTTTAAAAAATTAAGATAAATCTCATATTCTTAATCTTGGTTTTCTCTCTGAATTTCTATGGTTTATGTCGCTTTTAAAGTGCCTTCTCTCACTCGAGGCTGCCTTCAGCCATCTTTTCATTGTCTCTTCACTCTCTGGCAGCTCTGTATAAGTGCAAGTGAATGTTTTATCTCTAGCACTGCGACGAGTAACCAACTCTCAAGTCTTATTTTATTCTTTGATTAAGTCAAGCTTTTGCTAACCTTTCAATAATCTTCTCTTTAAACTTGCAGAACTGCTTTTGCTTTTGGATCTCTCTCTGCTTTGAGCCTTAGTAATTTCATGGTGCTACCGCTTTAAACTCCTGTGCACCAATTGCTGTACCTGCTCGAATGGTTATCTTGAAGCACAGGGTTTTAACTCATCTTCTATTCAATAAGCTCTATGAGAGAAGGTTAATAAAAACCCAACTTACTTTATTCACCTTATTCTTCAATTTATTAAGGCTCCTTTTCTTCTTCAAGATTATCTTGCTTCACTACTGCTGCTGGGTTGCTTGCTTCACTATAAGCTTTCTCAGTGAGAGATACAATATGTTGAACGATTTCTCGTACAATATTATCTTGCTCCTATTCGTTTGAAAGCTCTGCAGAAATTTATTCTTAAGGCACCTGGTTTTATTCAAGAAAATTTTCCATTGCTTCTAATCGATTTTATAAAATTGATTATACTTAATTGTGCTTGTGAGCAAGTATAGGCTCTATCTCTTTCTTTTCAACTATAAGCAGCTGCTCTGCACTATCATTAGAAGCTTGCTTATATAATACTCGCTGCCACCTGCCTTTAGTGTTAAGTCTCCCAATTCTACCAATGATTTATTCTTCAGATCTTTGTGAGAAAACATCAGCAATGATTAAATATGAACCACCATTTTAATCGATTTCATCATTAGTTTAGATATCTGTTCCTCTCCCCTGTGCCTCGTTGAGCAAGTAAACCCCGTAGTTTTTGCTTGCATTTCTCATTAGATACCTGCCTTCAAGCACAGATTCAATTGCAGTCGCTTAGGAGTGGTTGAAACTAATGAAATCAAAATCGGATTTCTTTAAACCTATTTCAATAGCACTGTAATTTGTTGAAGCCACGATTAAAACTGGTGAAACAGCTACTTAATCCTTTATGATTTCCTTGATTCTTTGTAAGTAATCTCCTTGATTTGAACTTACCAGCAAGTCTGGTAACTAAGTTTCTTATCTCCTTACAGTTTATCAAGGGTAGGGAATACTACAGGTGTGCTATGCAATGCTAAACTAAGACAATTTTCTTCACCTTGAGAAAGATGGCTTCCTGAAAATCCTATAATACTTCTTGATTGCTTGTAAAAATTTAGCTGCTTTATTATGTTGTCAGCGGAGCCATCGAAGAGAATCCAGTCGTATTCATCAATAAGCACGATGCTATCGTGCCACACACTCATGAATTTAGCAGCCTTCATTTGTTTCTTGAGTTGTGGTTGAGTGAAAAAATAAATGCCTGTACTTTTTGCAAAGAAATTATGGTTTGAATCAAGATCCATTGCACTAATAACTTTTTGAAATTTTTGATAATCTCTCTGCACTAAGTGCTCATTCTTGCCAACTATGATTACGGATATCTTCATTTTAAGAGCTATAAGAATGGCTAACGCAACGCAAATCAAGGTCTTGCCATTACCAATACAAATGTATTAAATGGTTTGCGTGCAAGTTTTCGCAAATATAGTTAATGCACAAAATTTGAGAACTATATAACTTAAAGCCAAGATTTTGCTGCAGCTTTTCTAAGTCATAACTCACACTTAACCTTTCATTCTGTGGCTTTGAATTGAAAGCACGAGCTAAGATGTTCGAGATATTAGCGTTCTCAAAGAGTTGAAGTAGATCTACAATTGTTTTATCAGAGAAAGCTTCCATATTTTTGGGTAAGTGTAAAATTCTTTGAATTCAGAGCAGTCGCCATTAAGGCAGTTTTCAATAATGCTGTTGCTCACACTCACATTCTTTTCAATTTAAGCTTCTATGATTTGCTGCTGAAGCTTCTTGAACTGCTCTACTTTGCCTACCCACTGCTCGTCTCTGCTCTGCAGCCTTTATGCAAAGCCTTTCATAAAGTAAACCATAGTGTTTGAACCAATAACCTCTTACTTCTGTAAGAAAGTAGCCCTAGTAATTGATATATAATCTTTGAGAGCTTCAACTGTAGGAGAGCAAGAGAGAGCACAAATTCTTACGAAGTACTCTGTGTATTCTACAGGTATGTCTCTGATTAAGTGCAAGCCACAGTCTTGCTTGAGTAGAGTCATGAAAGGCACATTCAAGATAAAGAATGAAGTAGGTATTAGCTTTTAAACTTGAGAGACGACTGCGAATAATTACCAAGTTTAACCCATTAATTTTATAATATAGGGGAGAGTAGAATCCAATTTCTGCACTGGTGCAAGCTGTTTAGTGAATGCTGCAACTGAATTAAAGAATACAAAGTTCGCTAAACCTAGAGCTTGTCTCGTATTAGGTGAGCGAATTAATAATAAGATTGATTCTTGAATTAATTCATCTTCGATTTATACTCTTTCTCCCATATAATAACCAAGAGCAGCTAAAAGGATACGTGGCTTTGAGTCTTCATCTAAATTAATATTGCTCTAAATTAAATCCACGAGCAATGAGAACAAGTTCTTGCTTAGTTTCTGGTCACTAACGTTCTCAAAATTGCTTAGGAAGGAGAAAAGTGACTGGGTGTTTCGAGTAACTATTTCTTGCAAAATGCAAGATCTTTAATAATATTAAGAATTCTTGAAACTTTCGAAGTGCTTTATGAGAATCTCATGGCCAATGATCGAGCCATAGTTAATAAAGAGTTGAGGTAAGGTTCTTTATTTTGATTTTAATCACTTGCAAAGTTGAGATTCGTAGCTTATTCACTCTCCTTAATCTCTTCGATAGCAGCAGTAACATCTAGAGGCTATGATACCACTGATTTACTCTAATAGCTGTGCTTGATCTTCTTTGGCTTTTTGTTATTTATATACTTTCTCACATACTACTTAAAATCAAAAGTTTTATTATAAGCTGCAAAATCCGCCTGCACAGCAGCATTTTCAAGTTATAGTTATTTTATTGCAGAAATTCTTTAGCGCGGTTGATTTTATCGCTGTCTTGCGCATTTTAATACTCACACTTAATGCCCTTGGCTTTAAAATTTTCTTCAAAATTTCCATTGGCTTGATGATTTTCAAAAATCCAATCTGAGCTTGACTAATCGGGTGCCTCCTGCGGCACTTGCAAATCATTTATACCTTCTAAATAGAAGATAATATCGAAGATTTAAGCTTACCAGCACTCGCATTCAAAAGTTATTGAAGGTCGATTTCAGAGGTTTTCTAAAATCCAGTAGCTGGATTCATCTGGTTTATGCTTAATTTTAATGAGTAATTCGACTGGATTTTACTATTAAACCACTGGATTATTAAAATTTCGACTGGATTATTGATCCTTAACTATATGAAAAAACACTCTTTTGCTTATATCCTCCGGATTTATGGCTGACTCACTGACAAACCAAGACAAATAATGATTACTCACTATAACTCATTAAACGAGTAGCTTAGAGTTGCATGGAGGTGGATGGTTGAAGAGCTGTGATAAATTTTAGGAATTTTCAAGATGGGCCAAACCCAAAATTGGCTTTTTGAAAAAAGTCGAAATCCGCGGCAACTTTCGAAATTCAAACCTTTCCCCGTCCATAACTGAATAATGGCCAGTAGAAATGTGAAGACGAGAATATCTAGAAGTTAATGGCACCCGAAATCGAAAATTTGGGTCTTCAGTTTTGACCCTCAAAAATGCTTTTTGGCTTAAGCCAAAGCACTGGATTATAGAGGTCAGACCGGTATAATACTATACCAATGTTGAAAAATCTCGAGAACGGCCCCGACAACCTACTGGATTTCAAACTGCTCTGAACTTAAAATTAAAAATCACACTAATCTAATCATATTAATCTAATCATATTCAAACTTTGTAAGAGCCGTGATAGTGCCAACCCTTCTTTTTGCATTCTCGATATCGGCTCCCTCAAATTAAGTTAAATTCTGTCCTTTTAAATTTCCTTATTTATCGATATACTTAAAACTTTTTATTAACTTACAAATTCTATGTGTACATACGTTTTGGGGTTTATATTTAATAATAAAAATAAATATATATAAACCCCAATACGTATGTACACAAAGAATTTGTAAGTTGATAAAAAGTTTTAATAATATCGATAAATAAGGAAATTTAAAAGGACAGAATTTAACTTAATTTGAGGGAGCCGATCTTGAGAATGCAAGTACGGTGAAGATGCGAAAAAATTCATGATTTTATTTTGAGGCCATACTTACCAGTCTTATAGAGTTTGACATGCTGATCAAGAATATATGGGGTTTGTACCCTGTTGACCGATTAGGTGCAAAGTTTTACCGTTCACAAAATTTGTGAGGGGGTGCGCTTTTACCTCCACATTTGAATTAACTTTGAATTTAATTAATTAATAATTACTACTTTAATAATTAAACTAATAATGGAAATCAAAAGGTGAACAATTTACAATGCCTATCGCACTTTCTTTATTACCAACGCACCTCGCACCCACTCCACTAACTTCACTGCGCTTTGTGTGCACTTTGAACAACAGCTCGAGTTCTATCGATTCATGTTCTCCATTTTTGTAAACGCACTTTTTTCATATTTTTCGCACTAATTTAAGCGCTATTTATATACACTGATGTTTGTTACACTCAATAGCCTTTAAAACTAAGGTATTGTAACAAACATTTCACTTGCACATTTATCTGTAATTAATCTTATATCACTCTCACACTTTATAAGGTGCCTAAATTCACTATATTAAAATCACGTAGGTGAATAAGGTGCCCTAATATTACACTGTATATAAATAATTTAAGGTAATTCAAACTTTTCCTTTATATAGATCTTTGATCTTTTTTTGCAAGCAGACATTTTATTAATTAATCAAAAATTAAATTAATTAAGGTAAGTAAAATAATAGTCAATTTTTGCATACTAAGCCCTAAATCTGCATTATTTTGAGATTTTTACTATTTTTAATACTATTATTGACAATTGTTTACATATTTTATAAGATATGGATTTTTATAA
>ARYC01000030.1:0-11484 GCA_000711775.1 Oxytricha trifallax
CTTGATAAACTGTAAGGAGACAAGAAAACTTAGTTATCAGACTTGCTGGTAAGTTCAAATCAAGGAGATTACTTACAAAGAATCAAGGAAATCATAAAGAATTAAGTAGCTGTTTCACCAGTTTTAATAGTGGCTTCAACAAATTACAGTGCTATTGAAATAGGTTTAAAGAAATCTAATTTTGATTTTATTAGTTTCAACCACTCCTAGGCGACTGCAATTGAATATGTGCTTGAAGGCAGGTATTTAATGAGAAATGCAAGCAAAAACTACGGGGTTTACTTGCTCAACGAGCCACAGGGGAGAGGAACAGATATCTAAACTAATGATGAAATCGATTAAAATGGTGGTTCATATTTAATTATCTCTGATGTTTTCTCACAAAGATCTGAAGAATAAATCATTGGTAAAATTGGGAGACTTAACACTAAAGGCAGGTGGCAGCGAGTATTATATAAGCAAGCTTCTAAAGATAGTGCAGAGCAGCTGCTTATAGTTGAAAAGAAAGAGACAGAGCTTATACTTGCTCGCAAGCACAATTAAGTATAATCAATTTTATAAAATCGATTAGAAGCATTGGAAAATTTACTAGAATAAAACCAGGTGCCTTAAGAATAAATTTCTGCAGAGCTTTCAAACGAATAGGAGCAAGATAATATTGTAAGAGAAATCGTTAAACATATTGTATCTCTCACTGAGAAAGCTTACAGTGAAGCAAGCAACCCAGCAGCAGTAGTGAAGCAAGATAATCTTGAAGAAGAAAAGGGGCCTTAATAAATTGAAGAATAAGGTGAATAAAGTAAGTTGGGTTTTTATTAACCTTCTCTCATAGAGCTTATTGAATAGAAGATGAGTTAAAACCCTGTGCTTCAAGATAAACCATTCGAGCAGGTATAGCAATTGGTGCACAGGAGTTTAAAGAGGCAGCACCATGAAATTACTAAGGCTCAAAGCAGAGAGAGATCCAAAAGTAAAAGCAGTTCTGCAAGTTCAAAGAGAAGATTATTGAAAGGTTAACAGAAGCTTGAATTAATCAAAGAATAAAATAAGACCTGAGAGTTGGTTACTCGTCGCAGTGCTAGAGATAAAACATTCACTTGCACTTATACAGAGCTGCCAGAGAGTGAAGAGACAATGAAAAGATGGCTGAAGGCAGCCTCGAGTGAGAGAAGGCACTTTAAAAGCGACATAAACCATAGAAATTCAGAGAGAAAACCAAGATTAAGAATATGAGATTTATCTTAATTTTTTAAAGAAATTCATCATATTCAAGTCTTTGCTATTAATAGCGTATAGAGAATCGTGGAGGAATAGAAGCAGCAGCACTCATTGTCTCATGTTTGGAGATTGATTTTGCATGTTCTACAGGTTACCATCTTGCATAACCTACTCTTTCATCTTGCGTAAGTCAAGCAACTCACTTTCCATACTATCATGTTATTGCTTCAACTTTTTAGTTTACTGCAAGAATTCTTGCTTATCTTATTTCAAAGCATCTTCATAATCCTTAACCTCCTCTAACTATTCACGGGTTCTCTTTCTTTTAGATGAATCCTTAACGAGATTCACAGCCTTACCTCGCTCAGCTACACAAGGAATTAAGCAAGAGTAAACTTACTGCTAAAGTTAAGCATCTGCTGAGAGCGTCCACGAACTCGGGTCTCATTTCTATAACGAGATCTCTATTTTACTCTAGCTTTTCTCTTCGTTAGAGCATTGCATCATGAATCATCTGGGAGACACCGTCGGTGTCTAGGGTGAAGAGCAAGTCGCAGATCCATTATCTGTCAAGGTGGACCCAATCTCGTTCTTCAGGCAAGTATTGCAGCAGTCTTGAAGACCTTCTTGCATAATCGAGAAAGTCTTGAACTGTAAGTCCATCGATTTGAGGCACTGCTGACACTTTAACTGCGTCTCTTCTTACGTACTATATTAACAGTTACAGGATTAAGCTAGGGGTTACGTCTTTCTCTGCTCTTATGATTTACTTAAGGAAATAAATGTTGGTGGAGTCCGCTTTTGGTAAGAAAGCGTGGCAGTCTTGGGCAGAAAGTTGTATAGCTCTTTCTTACTTTTGCACTTCTGGGCGAGTTCTGAAACATTGATACCAGCAAGTTACTATTGGTTCATTAAACTTTAAAATTAAGGTGCCTTAAGCCATTTTATATAGGTCAATTTCGATTCAGGAAGACACTACCGTTACTAAAATCAGAGAGTGCTTTTCATAATAATGAAATCGTACCAGCACGATCCAATTTCCGCTAGCGGAATTCCTACCAGCACCAACACAATTCATTATTAAGTATTGGAATTTTTCATTAATCAATCCAATTAAGGATTCAAAGTAAAGTCAGCCATTAATAATTATTTAAGTACTTAAGAATATAGAAATTATTTGTCTGGGTAAAGAATAGAAATTTTAATTGCATATAGTATTCGCTAGCTATCATTTATCACATACTTTTTTATACTCAAAAGCATAACAATAAGCTATTAACTGTGAATAAAAGTTAGAGAATTTCTTAGCATAATTCTAAGAAATTTTATACATTAATACATTTTTTACTAAGTAAAATTTTAGAACAAAAGTTTATCATATAAATTACTAAGAATAATAGAATAAATTTAATTTATTTAAAGGTTATTATTTGTAAATCCAGCAATTCTTTATTCATTAATTTAGAAGTCAATATGCTGCCCACTTAATCAATACTTATTATTAATTGAATATTAAGAATTGCTCAATTATCACACACTTATTCCATAGTATAATTCTCTATTTCACATAAATATTTCAACAATTTTGGATTTATAATGAACTTTACAACTGCATTGCTAAACTATTAAATCACTTCGATTCATTAAAAAAATAGTAATTACTTTAAAGTTAAACAATTTTAATTCTCAGAATTTGAGAGTAAGTATGCGATACTAATAATAGAATCAAGAATATAGCTCTAAAATAGTGATTTATTAATAAGCCAAACTTAAAAGTAATTTTAAATTTTTCATCTATATAATTTTAATTCATTGAAAATATCAAACAATTTAAATTTAATATAAAAACTAATATTTCATTTTATATTAATATAAATTTAAGGAAGTATATTTGTATACCTTTATAAAAGGTTGAGATTTTCTGCAAATGTAAAATCACAAATAAATAATAATTAGTAAAATATAGAAAAATGATTTTTCCTATATACTAAGATTAAATATAAATAAATAAGTATAAAATAGTTACTGTAAAATAATTATTCTTAGTAAATTAATTTTAATTACTGAAATAAAGATTGCAATAAAATTTGATTTTTATAAGTCAATAAAACAAATATTAATATGTTTAATATTTAAACTTTATAACAGAGTTTGAAAATCATATTTTTCAACTTTACTAATGAATTATATTGATTATTTATCATATAAAAAACTGTAAATTATAAGCCTTATTTTAATTAAAAAACAATTTTATAAAAATAATGAAGAATAAAGTTCTGAATATTCAAACTTACAAACTTTTACTCAAAATTTAATGTTAACTTTTATAAATCCTAGCAATAGAAATCCATTATTTACTAACTTTAATTTATCTATAGATATAAATATAATTTAAATAGACTATTTTTAAACATAATAATTAATTAATTGTCAATAAATAATTAAATATACTTATTATAAAAATTATATTTCTAATAATTGTTGGTTTTATTTTACTATATACAAATTTATGCTTGAATTATTTTAAAGATAATTATAAATAAATTGTAAATAATTAACTAAAATATGGATAATTATTTGTTTATTTTCTTATAAGTTGAATTATTTTGAGAATAGATAATTTTGTTTGCTAAGGGGTTTAGGGAATTTAATTAAAATTTTTAATATAAAATAGTTTGAATATTCAAATTTAGTTAAGTTAGAATGAAAAATAAGAATAGTAACTTATACTAACTATGAATTTAAGAAATTTTAAAGTTCAAGTATTTTTATAATCAACTTTAATAATTTTATATCTTATTTTTTATAAACAATTTTTACTTATTATAACTTTTACAATTTATAGACTTACTTTTAACAATAATTATAAGATATAGATATTATAAAATATATAAATAAACTAAAGTCATTCATATTTCTTAAGTATCAGGATTTCTAAAATATTTGAAATATATAAGTTAATAATGAAATATAGTAATTTGAGTTATAATTTAAGTAAAATTATATATAAAACAAGTTTTATAACTTAACCAGCACTATTTTTATACTATATAAATTTAAATTATCTTAATTTTAAACTGTAGAATAAAATATGCAATAAAAATGAGAATTTATAAAATAAGTATAAGATATGAATTTAAATAAGTTGAATTTATTTTATGTATAAAATAGAATTTTATGTATAAGTTTTATGTATAAATTAAAATATAAATAAAAATAAGCAATTTTATTCCAAACTTATTATAAAATATGCAGAAATTTGTTGATTTTATTGTTTAAAAAATTAAATTTAGGTTGCTCAAAATTTTGGCTTCAAAAAATCCATTATTTTAAGTTTTGAAAGTTTGCTCTAAAAATTGGTATATTTAGCCAACCCTATTTAAGCCAGAGCAATAATTAAATAGTTATAATAAATAATTCAAAAAATTTAAACATAAATGATGAGTAATTGCCCCAACTCAGAGAGTTGCAACGAGAATTAACCGTGCAGTGTATGCAGAGCTAAAATTAACAACAGATACTTCTCTTCTTCAGAGAATTAAATTTAGTAAAGCTAGCAATAAGCTAGCGAAAGAGTCGCTATTGGATAGCAATTGGTTGATTAAAATCAACAAAATCCCAACTAAAACCCCTTGGCTAATTAATTAGTCTAAAACCCGCCTCAGCAAGATTAAATGCAAGGATAAAATCCTCCTATTATTTTAAGCTCCTCCCAACAACCAAAATTTAAATCAACCACCTCCCCAAATTCAACCTATGATTCAGCAAAATCCTCCCAGAAACCACTAACAGATAAACTAAATTTAACAGTTTATTAATTTTAAACTTGATATATTCCCGCAGAACAGGTTCTCAATAAGCTAGAACCCTTCAATGATAACTCACCTCTACTCCTTAAACTATGATAAGTTATTTTAGAATGTAGTCAAGTTCTCACAATATTTAATCAAGACAGAGTATTATGAAAAAAATACTATTAGTTAATCAAATTCCACCGACCTTAATGATATTCAAAATATTCAAAAAATGAGCCTTAAAAGACCAAATAAATTCAATCAATTCTTCCATGCATTGAATATAATTATGAGCAGCACGTACTTTATTTGTAACGAATAAGCAATTCAGCACTCTATCGTGAACTTAAGAAAGCCAGATATTTTAGCACTTGCCCTCTCCAGAAACAAAATGTTCGACGTTGATAACTTTGCTGGTTTTATCCATGACAGTACTTTTCAAAATTTCAAACTTCAAAAATTCGAGTGTAAAACTAAATATGAATTGCTTGATTAAAGCAAACTAGAAGGTAAGTTGTTGTAGTTTTTGTCAAATCTTAACGTTTCACCTATTTTAATATGGACTGTTGACAATGAAAATCAAGAATTCATTGTAATCAAATAAAATCAAGGAGATTGGTTTTACCTTAACAGAGATAGCTTAACATACAAAATCACCAAAGATCCAAAATCATATGTTTCAGACCTTGCAGACTCAATCGAAGAACTCAACTAGCATGACTTTATTAAGGATTTCTTTGGAGCAGTCAACATTTTTTATTAAGTCCAAGTTTGCAATTCTAATGATAGAAAAATTGACAAGACCTTACACAACATGTTCCACTTAATTTATGACCAAAGGAATTACACTTAAGCAACCTAATTTTGGACTAGTTTTAAATCATTAGCTGAGCAGTAATTAAAATTACCAGAGATTCAAAATAATAAATTCGCATTGCCACCTCTCAAAGTCAATCCAACAAATTCATTTTCGTTTCAGAACACTCAAAATCAAGGAAAAGCACAGAAAAAAAGGCAAACTAAAAATTCCAAAAAATTGGAATCAGATTCTCAAGATACCTATGATGAAGCAACATCCAGTTCAAACTCCAGTACTCCTATCAAAATGAAGACTAGAAAGCAAGCAGCTGAGGAAGACGAATTGCTTAAGAAGAGACCTAGAAAAGGTTGAGCAGGGGAATTAATTCAATTAATTCCAATATTAAACTGGCTTGGTAAGTGCCAGATATTTTTTTATTATTAATTAATCTTAATTTCTCTAAAAATTAAAAACAAAATTCTTTATTCTTATTTATTTTATTCTTTATTTCTTATTTATTCTCTCTAAATAAATTAAATCTAAAGTAATGTTGAAAAATGTTTAGTACTCAGAATAAAAAATGAAATTAAATAACCATATTTATTTTATAAATAAGTACCTTTAATTTATAAAAAATATTTTAAACTTAACTAAAGCATTTAAAATAAATAACTATAATTCTTCCGAAATATTTTTCTTATATCCACTTATAAAAATCCATATCTTATAAAATATGCAAACAATTGTCAATAATAGTATTAAAAATAAGTAAATATCTCAAAATAATGCAGATTTAGGGCTTAGTATGCAAAAATTGCAACTATTATTTTACTTACCTTAATTAATTTAATTTTTGATTAATTAATAAAATGTCTGCTTGCAAAAAAAGATCAAAGATCTATATAAAGGAAAAGTTTGAATTACCTTAAATTATTTATATACAGTGTAATATTAGGGCACCTTATTCACCTACGTGAATTTAATATAGTGAATTTAGGCACCTAATAAAGTGTGCGAGTGATATAAGATTAATTACAGATAAATGTGCAAGTGAAATGTTTGTTACAATACCTTAGTTTAATTGGCTATTGAGTGTAACAAACATCAGTGTAAATAAATAGCGCTTAAATAAGTGCGAAAAATATGAAAAAAGTGCGTTTACAAAAAATGAAGAACATGAATCGATAGAACTCGAGGTGCTCTTCAAAGTGCACACAAAGCGCAGTGAAGTTAGTGGAGTGGGTGCGAGGTGCGTTGCTAATAAAGAAAGTGAGATATGCATTGTAAATTGATCACCTTTTGATCTCCATTATTAGTTTAATTATTAAAGTAGTAATTATTAATTAATAAAAATCAAAGTTAATTCAAATGTGGAGGTAAAACCGCATCCATTCACAAATAGTATGAACGGTAAAACTTTGCCGCTAATCGGTGAACAGGCTACAAACCCCATATATTCTTGATCAGCATCTCAAACTCTTTAAGATTAGTAAGTATAGCCTCAAAATAAAATCTTGATTTTTTTCGCATCTTCACCGTTCTTCAATTCTCTAGATCGGCTCCCTCAAATTAAGTTAAAATCTGTACTTTTAAATTTCGTTAGTTATCGATATGTTTAAAACTTCTTATCAACTTATCAATTCAATGTGTACATACGTATTGGGGTTTAGGTTTTTCTAAGAAAATAGTTAAGTTATTTTAAAATTCATTTCAATATTTAATGTTATTTATGAACATTAAATTTGTAAGTATAAATATTGCTTTATTGTTTTTCTCTGACAGTAGAACGATTGAATTTTGAAAGCAGAAAGTGATTCCTGTTAAATTTTGTGTAAATTCAAAATAGAATAGAAGAATTTGAAATAGCTCTCTAAATGATAAAAACAGCTATTTATTAGACTTTATCAAAGTTTATATTTCAATTATGTACAAATTTGAAGTTTTTAAATTAATTTTTTATTGAATTTAAATATAAACAGAAAGTAATTTAATAATCCTAAATTAAAATGGATCAGTAAAGCTGCACTCTTAATCTTCCTTGTAGTGTAAGTACAATTTCAACAATATTTATTCTTTTGTTATTTTTTACTATAAAACTCACAAATTTGTTATAAACTTTCTGAAAAACTAAGAATTGTTTAGGATATTATATGTCATTTATTTATTACTAGTGTTAAAGCAGAAATTGAAAAGATGCAATTTTATGACAACGAAATGACTGTGTTTGATAGACTTAATAAATTACAACACATTCTGTAAAAAAGTGATAATGAGTGAAACAATAGTCTTGTCAGCTAAAGTAGAATTGTTTTTGAAAAACATTATAAATAATATACACATTAGGAAAATCATTTACTGTTAGTAAATAGAAAGCTTAAAAGTAAAAAATGCAACCATTTTTCGCACATTTTTATTTCTAATTAAATTTACATAATCACTTCTCATATTAAAGGCAAGTACATTTATTTTAAATTTTATAATTTCCCAATGTTTCGTAATTTTATCAATATTAGTTTTAATTATTTGTACTAATCTAATATATTCCTAAATTAATTTATAGATTTAAGTATAATGCAACAACAACAAAAAATAAAAAATCCCATTTTATAAGTTATAGTATGATATCAATTTAATTTGATAAAATCTTGTTTGAAAGTATCTTATAATGTTTAAATTTTCAAATTTTTAAATTAAATTATTTTAATATTAAAATATAATAAAAAATAACTAATATTTTTGTAAAGTGACTAAACTAAATCATTTTTATTGGTAAATAAAATATTCAGATAGCCAACTTTTATATAATAAATATAATAATTCTTTATGATTAAATGTTTATATAATTACTTAAAAGACGAAATTATTCTTTTAAAGAATAAAAAATAAATTAATTATTAAACAATAATTACTCATATTCTCATTAAGCCAACCTGACTAAAGCTTTAATAAATTAAGATAATTATAATCATTTATTAATATTTTAGTTTTTAAGTAATTAAAACATCATTATTATTGGCTAAAAATTTATTAAAATTATAAAATAAAATGATTAAAGTTACATAAATCAACCATTTTAATATTTTGTTTTTTTTCAAAATATTTTTTTTATTTTTAATTTAAAATCGACAAACATAAATTTATGAAAAAATAATCTCTAGAAGACTCAATTATTAAAAAAAATATAATTTTATTTTAATATAATATAATAATAAATACCTGCTGACTTTAATAATCCAATTTTAGATTTTAAAAAAAATTCTGAATTATAAACTGAATTATTTTTATTCGAAAATTGCAAATGTTAAATGGTATTGTTTAACTTTTAGATATCACAATAATGACTTTATCTCGAAGATAAATTATCAAAAATACTCAGATAAAAAGAAAATATTCTACTACTACAACTCCAATTTTAACTACTTGTACTTTATTCCCAGCAATGATAACTTAAAGATTACTATTTTTGAAATATCATTTTGAAGAAATATTTAACTGCCACGAAGTTGTTGTAACTGTAGTTATAGGCAGACGTATAATATACCTAAAATTAGTGTTATATATCATTAATGATATAAATTATGGAGTTTTGTATAATATAATAAAAAAATTGACAAAATAATTTTTTAATTCATCTATTCTCAAAACTAACATTTTTCAAGCCCATCATTGATATTTTTGCCTTATTTGCAGAACTTATCTTTATAAATTAGTTTAAAAGAAAAATATAATAAACATAATGTTATATATTTAATTTAGCTGCTTAATATTTTAGATACACTAACCAAACACTAATATCTAATTTATAAAAATTAATAGGGAAAAAATACCTCTTTTTTTAGAAAATTTAATAATTTATAATTTTTGTTTTCTAGATAAATTAAATTTTATTAGCTAATTATCTTCAAGTAATATATTTTATATATTTTAATTTCCAAGATTATTTTTTATTTATATATTTTATTAAATTATAATTAAATATAACAACGAGCAAGTACAAGTTAATCTAAAATTTTCACTAACTATTTTGAATATGAAATCTTTATAAATTTTGTTTTATAATTAAATATTGACATTTATCTAAATTTTTTTCATTTTTTAATCTTATTAATATAGTCTTAAGCGACTTTAATTTAAAGAGAAGAATTATAACTAAAGTAATTTAATTCATTTAGAATAAAGTTATAAATATAAGTTAAAAATACATAATATAAGTGTAATTAAATATATATTGAAATATTTTGTAAAAGAGTATACTATAGAAATTTATCAATCAATTATAATCGTATTTACTATTAAATTCAAGAAATATTATTTAGTAGAATTAAATTCATCATATATGTTATTATATTTATATTATAGATTTAAAAGCTTAATTTTAATTGCAATAAAAATATTTCATTATTGGACTATTTTTTTGTACTATGATTTACATTCAAGATTTTGTTGAAATAAACTTAAATTAATTATAAATTAATCAAATATATTAAGTAATAAAAAATGTCTAATCAGAAGGTGCAGTGTCATTCAACATTAATGTAAGTTTCAAAAACATATCTTACATTTTATTTTTACAGGTGTTGCACCTGGTAAGACTGAAGGCGTTAACAGACAGGTAATTCAAGAAGTCACTGAGAGAGGGGCACAGGAAGTCAATTTTGGTGATGAAGACGAAGAAGAGGAAGATGAAACGTTTTTTTTTAGATTACATTGCTATTGCTATTATTACTAATTTCTAAGCTTAAATTTGATTTTTAATTTATTTTCAGATTTTTTCAAATTTCTTGAGTTATTATCTATATAATCATATTGTAATTTTAAAATATTTAAATATTTTTTTGAATTTGAATAAAAAAGATTTATTTATAGAGATGTTCAGATAAAGCATTTTGTTTGATTGATGAGAAATTGTATAAAATAAGAAAATTATTTAATTTTATTAATTTATAAATTTTTTAAGAATATTAATTATATTTTTAATTTCAAATATTATTACTAACACAGATTTGATTTAGAATTTTAATCTCTAGCTCTAACTACAGTATTGCCAAAATAGTGGCTGGTAAGTTTTTTCTGATCTATTTTATTTTAAAAAATGGGGGTTTAGGTTTTTAGTTGTAGTAGTTATGGTTGTAGTTGTAGTTGTAGTTGTAGAAGTATTTGTTGAAATTATTATTATAGGTGAAGTAATTGCTATAATTGTTGTTGAACGAGTTGAAAAAATGATGTTTAAAATTCATATTTTTTGTGTTAACATACTCCATATTTAGAGTAATATATATCATATTATGTTTGAAATTAATATTCAAATCTAATATTGTAATATTGAAACTAATATATGTTTGTAGAAATTAATTAAAATATTCTTGAGTTTTTTGATTCTATTCAAATTATTTAATTATAAAAGATTTAACTTTTTCTTGTTACAATTTATATTTGAACATTTTAGTCTTATTTTAAAATTATTTTATTTTTATTAGACAAAATTTTTTAGTATAAATAGCAAACATTATAAGATAATTGAGACTATCTTAAGCTTTTGAAGTTATAAACTTTTAAAGGAATATTTATTAATTCTTTTGATTATATATCCATTTTATTTAAATAAGAATCTTATTTTCAAACAAATTGCTTTAAAACTTTTTTAAGTTAATCATCTGAGGTAATGCATAATTT
>ARYC01000031.1:0-42593 GCA_000711775.1 Oxytricha trifallax
TTCTTTTTTAGCAGTTTTTTAAATTCCTGCTCTTCTTTCTTGTCTACCGCAAGGTGGTACATAAGTTCGTGAATCGACAGGTTCTTATGTTTTAATAACACTACGACAATGTCGTGTGCTTCCGGTATATGTTTAGACATGCAGATTCTCTTTACTAGTATTTAGTTTATAACAGCGCATGGTATTTTTTAATAACATCGCAATCGTCATCGGACCAACGCCACCAGGTACCGGAGTAATATATTTTACTTTTGGTAATGCATCATTAAAATCAACATCACCACATAATTTACCATTTTCAAGGCGATTTATGCCTACATCAATTACTATTGCATCAGGCCTTAACCATTTTGCCTGAACAAAATTAGGATTACCGATTGCTGCGACCAAAATATCTGCCGAAGCAATAATTTCTTCTACATTCCGAGTTTTGCTATTGCACATAGTAACAGTCGTACCACGATTCATCAGTTCAAGCGCCATCGGGCGTCCGACAATATTAGAAGTACCCAAAATAACTGCATGCTTACCATGATAATTTACTTTTATATTATCAAGCATATACATAACTCCATGTGGAGTGCACGGGCAAATATTTGGATCACGTAAAGCAAGCGATCCCATATTGTAACGATGGAACCCATCAACGTCCTTATTGGGTAAGATAGTGTCAATAACTAGTTTACTATCCAAATGGGCTGGCAATGGTAATTGAACCAGTATTCCATCAACCATAAAATCAGCATTAAGATCTTTTATCAGTGTACTTAATTCTTCTTGCGTGGTTGATTCAGGTAACACAAATTCGAGCGACTTTATCCCGACCTTTTGGCAGGCATTCTTTTTATTCTTAACATACACTTGCGAAGCCGGATCACTACCAACTAAAATTACAGCCAGACATGGAATCCGTAACTGATTAATCTGTAAATCTTCAACATCTTCACTAATCGCATCAAGAATCTGGCTAGAAAGTTCTTTTCCACTGATTATCTTACTTTGATACATTGCATCTACCATATTATTTTTATTCCTTTCCAAGCTTTTTGCGTAAACATCCCAGATAAATTTCAGGATTCGGCTGCTGATGGCTATATTGTGCCTGCCAGATCATCTCAGCTAAACAATCCATAACTTCATGTTCAGCCTGATGTCTATCCTGATATTTTTCACATAAATCGTGATATAACTCTTTAACGCCAAATGGCTGATTGATTGAGAGCTGCTCCTGAATTGAAACGTGCATACTCAGATGAAGGAATGGATTAGTTTCACCAGCTTCTGGCGACCAGTTAAATTCAAGGTATTTTTCACGATCAGAAAGAATAGCATTATACTCAGGATGTTCGTAAACCACACTAAAAGCAATTTTCTCAAGAGGTGTCAAATTTTCCTGATTTGTCCCTTTACGGTAAACATCAAAGAAAAAATTGCGCACATCCTGGACACTTGGATTAAACATACTAATGACTACCAGAATAAAATTCTTTGCGGTAGGCGTATAGCCCAGGAACACCACCAGTCATAAGATAGAGAATTTTCTGATTCCGGCGATATTTACCCATTTTTATACCGCTGATTAATCCAGCAAAAGCCTTACCACCATAAACCGGATCAAGAAATAAACCTTCTTTTTCAGCAACCAGACGAACCGTCTCAATCATTCTGCGGGTAGGAATTCCATAACCATCACCAAGACAACGGTCATCAACTATTACATCACTACTACCAATTTTAGCCCGGCTATCAAGTAGTTTTAAAGTATCACGAGCAAGTTCAAGAGTATTATCAGCAGTCACACTATCATTATCAAGAACCGAATAACCTTTGATATCTATATCAACATCAAGCGCCTTGAACCCAGCTAATAATCCGGCATGGGTGCCTGAGCTACCATTAGGCAATACCACATAATCAAAACGTAAATCCATTTCTCGCATCTGATCGGCAATTTCACTAGCACAGCTGACATAACCCAATGAACCTATGGCATCTGATGCACCAAACGGAATAATATACGGCTTTTTGCCAGCGTCACGCAGCTTATCTTCAAGCCGTCTTACCGTCTTTAACATATCCGCATCGGAAGAGACATTGTAAGTTCTAACATCCAAGATTTTATCAAGTAATACATTACCATTATTCTGATAATCATCATCATAACGTCTGACCTTGCTTTTTAAAATCAGCTCGCAATTAAAACCATGACTTAATGCGACTGCCGCAGTTACCCGAGCTAGGTTTGACTGTAGCGCACCAGTTGCAATAATTACATTTGCACCACGCGCTTTAGCTTCCCCAATATGGAACTCCAGCTTGCGTAATTTATTCCCACCTTCACCTATAAAATTCAGATCATCCCGTTTTACATATATCTGTGGACCACCCAGATAATCACTCAACCTAGCTAAAGGTTGAATCGGTGTAACAATTGGCAGTAATTTAATGCGATTAAAATCAGATAATTTTTTCATTTTGACTTCTCTTTTAAAATGAAGTTTGGTAACCTAATTACTCCACCATACAGCTTTTTAATAGCGGGATCGTGATATTTTTCTTTTCAACCAGAGCTATCTGGCTAACTTTATTTATCAATGCAATTAATAAACCCAAATTTCGGGTATAATTTTTTAGAAGATAATTTAATTCGCCTTCACCCAATTTAATGCCTTCTCTTTTAGTGTAAATCAGTAAGGCATTCATTAACTCTTCATCACTAAGGCTTTTCAGATTAAAGACCATTCCGGAATAGATTCTAGTTTTCAGATCTTCTCTAATACCAGCGATTACCAGATTATTACTCGCACTAGTTAGCAAATAATTATTGCTATGATTTAAACGGATATAATTGAAAATATCAAAAATCACAATCTGTCCATCTTCTGAAGCAAGATCAATATTGTCTATAGCAATAAAACGGTATAACCCGGATTTTACAGCATCAAGAAAATCATTATCCAATTCAGTAGCATCAATATAAACCGAAGACTTCCCCTTTGCTTCAGCCAAATTAGCCCAAGCTTTTAATAAATGGGTTTTACCTGCTAGGTGCGCACCATAAATATGAGTAAACTGGGTCGCAAAATTCTGTAATCCGCTAACAATGATTTCGTTACCAGCGGCAATAAAATTTGAGAAATCAGGTTCTTGGTTAAATAAATCAAGTAGCTGCTGATCTGCCATCAATTAACATCTTTATAATAATGTGTATTCTGATAATACTGTTTGGCATGACGCAATAATACAACCGCTATCGTTGACAATGGCAATGCCAGTAATACACCAACGATACCAAAGACCTTACCAAAGACCATCAATGCCATGATAATCATAACCGGGTTTAGTCCAATTCTACCACCAACCATAAATGGTGTAACTAATCCGCCTTCTAGTACATGTCCAATAGCAAAAACAATAAAAATTGCCAGTAAATTGCCTGAGCCAGAAAACTGCGAAAGCCCAATCGTAATTGCAAATAAAAGCCCGGAGAGAATGCCCAAATAAGGAATAAATACTAGTAAAGGATTGCTTTTTTTAAAAAAAAATGTCAAAAATCTAAATTTCTCACCAATGATTATTCAGATAGCTTCGGCTTCCGTAAGTGGTAATCCAACAATATTTAAACCAATTGCATAGTATGAAGCCATAATTACCATAACTAGCATTTGTCCACGCAAATATGCTGATAGCATCCGATCCACATCATGAAATAACCGATGCATAGGTTCAGTAAAAGACCTAGGGATTAAACCATCAAAAAACCTTACAATATTATTCCAGTTAATAATTGAATAAAACAGTGCAAACGGAATTAGAATTACATACACGATAACTTCAAATGTGTAGATAGGAATAGCTAGAAGTTAATGGCACTCAAAATAGAAAATTCGGGTCATCAGTGTGGACCTCGAAAAATGGCTTCTTGATTAGCCAAAAAGTCTGGCTTTTACGATTTAGGTCGGTAGGATTATATGTCAATCTTGAAAAATTCCACGAACCACTCTGACAACCTATTGGATTTTTAGTTAATATGAACTTAGAAAATAAAATCAGACTTAATTAATAGAACTAAGCATATAACTATAAATTATGTGGATGCTATAATATTCTAAACCCTTCTTCTTCAATTCTTTAGATCGGCTCCCTCAAATTAAGTTAAAATCTGTCCTTTTAAATTTTCCGGACAGTATATATTTATCGATATATTTAAAACTTTTTATCAACTTATAAATTATATGTGTACATACGTATTGGGGTTTAGATATACGAAATTTTATGAAACAAGTAAGTGATTTCAAAAATTTAAGTATAGTTTATAATATATTATCCATTTTTAATATATAACTACAAAACCCTGATGCAAACTTTATACCCATCGGTCTTGACGTCTATATATGACATGTTTTCTTTTTTATTGTATTTTTAATTTATATTGATTTGTTTAATATTTTCTATTTATTATTTTGAATAATTTAAAATTTGTTCTACATAAATATTTGATACTTCAACTTGATTATGTTATAGTTTTCTTTTTGAAATCATTTACGAATAGTAGTCTCGGGTTCACTACGAACATTGCTATTTAATTTTTTGAAGTGCTTCAACAAAATATTAATAATTTAATAAACTTTCCTGCTACCTTTATGCATTTAATATAGTCATTTTCTTTATTATAATCACTCTCAACTTTAAATCTTTGTATTGTAATTACAAAATCTGTAAACTATTACGAACTCTTGAATTTTTATTAATGACCATTAGGGCTTAATTTTTCATCTTAATTTACGGATTATTTTAATTTAGAATTTGCTTTTTCACATTTACTGTTTTTCTTCTATAACTAATTGATATTTCTAAAATCTGATTTTTAATTCTCTATTAACAATAGTAATATTATTTGGCTAATTTATATTGCAAGCAAGATACTCAAACTCTGGACGAGCAAGTTTAAGCTGCAGGTCTATCGAATTAATTATTTACCTTGATCTACTTAAAATATCTTGAGAAATTAATAGTCAAGTAATGGTCGATCTCGAATTGACTTTTTTATGCAAAATCCGAGTGCCTGGTATTATTATGGCAATACTTTCAGAATAAGTTGTGAAAGACTTGACTAAGAAGGCCATCAAGTATAATGATAATAATCTAAAGAAGAAATTGGAGAGCTCTAGTAGCATAGTAGAGACACCATCATTAAAATAATGAGTAACGACTTGATCATGCTTATAAGAAGTTTCACAACATCCCCCTGAAATTAATATAATATTAAAGATCACATTTTCCAAAGATATTGTGGAATCCTTCACAAAGGAAGCATAGAAGTTCAGGCCTAAAGATGGAGCATGCAAGGAAATCAATAATTTTATAATAGAGAGGTGAGGACACTTTAGTGTTGAAAAAAAATGAATATAAAAATTGTTAAATAAAGAAATGAGTATTTAGTTTCAGCAAATTATTGATTTAATTTTATTTGCCACACAAGTCTTGTATATAATATCATATGTTATATTTTTAATTAGTAATTATGTTCTAAAATATTAAAACGATTGTACTAGATCTAAATTGAATTAAAAATTACAATTATTATAATAATAATAATAATATACGCAATTTCTAAAAGTACAGTCTATATAATATTAATTTCTTTATCTTTTTATTGTATATTAAATTTTTATTAAAAATTATAAAAGTAAGAAATCTATAGGTAAAAATTACTAAATTATGTCTACCTTAAACATCAAAGAATTAAAAATAACAGAATAAATTTACCTCTAATTAGCTGATGACTAATTAATACAATTTAGGGATTAATATAAAATTATGGAAAAATATACTCGATATAACTGCAGTCAGTAAAATGATGATGGATATCGGAGAATAAACTAAAAATAAATATGATGAGCTACAAATTCAAATTAAACATATGATTTGAATAAGATGGACTCAATAGTTTGCAAACTATCAAACTATAAATCTGTAAATGATTAACAATTATATTCTTTGAGGATATATCGTAAATTTATTAGATAAAATATATAGTATTTGTATAAGCACCTCTCATAATCAATAAAACTTACTTTACATGAAACTAGTAAGCATTATTAATATTAATTTATTAACTAACATATCTCTAATATAATATATGTACTTGAAATAAATATGTGAAACTCTTTTTGTGCAGTAATTATTCCTTTCCTTTTATTTCTGATTAATACTACCTCGCTCTTACTTCTTACAATTTCTAAAGACACAGCTACAGCTTTTCAATAAACTATCATCATCATTAATCTTCTTGAGATAAATGGGCATTGCTTTTAATATAAGCACTGTTAATGACGCAACTCTATTAGATACAAACTACTTTTTTGTGGCTAATAGAATTATAAGTTATTAATAGTTTTATTATAAAACTAAAATTTTTATGCTTCATTAAGGTAGCAGTAAATAATAGAGATATAGGGTGAACTGTATTAGATTAAAGTTTATTTATTCAATCGAATATTTTATAAAGTATTAAAAATGAAGGGCACAGAGCAAACAAAGAGTAACTTAGTATTTTGAATTGAAGCATTATTTAAATTTCTAAAAAAAATACTAATAATACTGCCTTTAAACTAACCATTATATTATTAGCATTTTTCCAATGCCAATTCTCTTTCTTTTTATCTTTATATTGTCATATTAAATATTCAGATGAAATCTATGTTTATATTTACTGGCATCCACGTATAAATCTATCTATGCTTACATCTAGCTAGCACATCTTTCTTATTTTGTTGAATCCAATTGATAAATTAACCCTAATTTACAACATTCTGCATGTTTCTTCTGCTTTTGCTGCTTTAAAAAAGCAAAAGTTAATGCCATATATTTGATAATTATTGTGTTTAGTCATTTAATATCACTGAAAGAAATATTAATGTAATTATTTATTTCAGTATTAACTTAGAATTAGATATTTATTAGAAAGTTTATTATATTTGTTTAATAGAGTAATTTTTTGTGTGATAAGTAAGTTTTAAAATTAAATTCAAATTCAAATTAAATAAAGTATTTTAATTATAGTTAAAAGTTTAAAGATGAAAAACATCCTCGTTCTCTTAAGCGTGATAGCCGTTGCTCAAACCGATGTTAAAGCTGACACCCTTTAAGACTTTGGAAATTCCCTCTCTAATTTCAATGCTGGTACCTGCACTTCACTCATTGATAACAACTCCATTGACAGAGATACCTGCTTAGTTGCTTGCACTGAGGCCTCAGCTCATTACCAAGATGTTCACATCAACTGAATACACTGACTTTAAATTCAACCCACCTGAGTTCTTGTTCAAGTTAGGGGACTTTAAGATTAAATTCAACGCACAAATGAATCAATGCAGATTGTCAAGTTAATGAAAGCTTTCGACAAGAGAGATTCAGTCAAGTTGCAAAGTTCACCATTACTATGGATATATGAAACCACACAATTTGAGCGAAATCTCTGAAGCAGCAGCAGAATTCTTAAGCTGTCTAGACGTATTCTCTATAGGATATTTACACTGGCAACAAAGATTTCCTCTAACATAATAACAGATTAGTTCACCCAGAGCTCGACAAGAATACTGAAGAAATTATTGCTGATATATTAGGAGTGGAGGTCTTCAGAACAGCTATTGCAGGAAATGCCCTTGTAGGATCTTATTCAGTACTTACCAACAGAGGAGGTCTCGTACATCCCATGTGCAGTGTCGCCGAGATTGATGAACTCTCCACTTTGCGCAGATACCGTAAACAAAGATAGTGATGTCGTTTCTAGTGGATTATTCGCAAATGATTGGAGTTCTTTTTGTGGCCTCGATACTACCGCAACTGAGCTTTCAGTTATTGATGCTGTATTTAAGCTAACAGAAGCAGGAAAGAGTATTTTCAGCTCAGAATATAAGGGAACTCTAATCGATCAACTATCATGATAATTAAGCATATGAAGTGTATATGTATAATTAAGGTATTCAATAAGATGAAAATGAATTAAGTGAATTTAATTTTACAACTTACTTATCACACCAAAAATTACTCTTTTATTTACTTAATATAAATTAACAATTGCAATTAAAATCAGTAAATAATGCTTTAACAATTATTAAATCAAGCTGCATGTGAGTTATCCTTTCATTTAAACAGTGTTAGAATTGAAAGTACTGGAACTTGAGTAAATTCCAATTGCCATTGCACGTTGTTTTATTTCTGGATGATGTGCAGGTTGTGTTACTGCCTAAACACAAAGATGTTATTTAATCTTTAGAATAATTTAATGACATAGCTAGTTATGAATAATCCTCAATATAAATGCGCTTATTGAGGCTCTATGTATTCATTAAAGATTTGAACTGCAAAAAACATTTCTGATATTTATCTTTTACAGAGTTTGCACCTGGGAATAGTGAAAATGGGTGAAGATAATCAGCTAACAGAGAAATACAGAGAGGGAACAAGGATTCAATATTGACAATGAAGACGATGATGATGATATTAAGAGTGAAGTTTAAACTTTCATTTTAAGAAATAATTATTGTTTTTATTATTATTATCACTCTATTGTGTATTTTCACTTAAAGTTCAATATTTAAACTTAAAGAGATAAATTTAAAATATGATACAAAGGAGGTATAGATAGGGGAATTTGAAAGTTTAATTATAGGAATCTCTTGAATTTTAATTTGATCAATCCTCTCATTTGTGTAGTGGTAATCTTAGAGAACAATTAATTAAATTAGATTAGTTAATTCCAAAATAATTCGCCAATAAAACACATCAGTGAATGCCAGTTTTAAAATATAATAACTGCTAAATATGTTGATTAAATGATAATAAAATATATAATTATGTATTTATTTTAAGATAAAAAATTGATTTAATATATTTCAAAATTAGCTAACGATATATATAAAGAAATATGAATAATAGATGTCAGTTTAAGCTAGATTACATTGAGAAATTCTTTTAAAAATATGAGAAGTATTAAAACACTTACATCTACAACTATCCACACAGTAATTACCATCAGTTCTTGACCAATAACACAAAAAGTGAAACACCAAATATTTCAACTAATATGTATCACAAAAATTATTAACTGTCATAAAATTGGAATTGCTGTGCGTAGAACTTAAAGTTGAAATTTCGGACTATTTATACTTGCATCATAATAATTTAATCACATTGAGATCTCTAGGATTCCCTATCTTATATAAACATATGTAATATTTCGGGGACAAGTCCTGTTAGTTACAGCATTGAGTTATTGAAATTTACATCAATTGTTCTGTATTAAATTATTAAACGACTTTTATTTATCTTGTCTTCTATTGTCTGCATTTCTTTCTGTGTTCTTTTCAATTATTTTTGTGATTAGCTGCATTTTATGATTGAAGAAGGCCATATCTTCTTTAGTTCATTTATTTAGTTAATGAGAAGCTCTTACTTTTGTCTACTTTCTTAATTTCAACTCGTATTCAAAGAGAGATCTGAGTTATTTTAGTAATTCAATTTATTAGCTTAAAAAATCATTGATTATAATTGAATTGTATAATTGAAATTAGTAGTTAGAGGAGTCTTCTCCTTATTTAATTCTTTTAGGATTGTTAATGATTGCTAAGTAGTAGCTTAATCTAAACTTCTTTTGTTCGAAGTTAGATGCCCTACTCTAGATATTACTATATAGTATAGATTTGTGTTTGGGGTTATCCTGATGAGTCATTGTTTTATTTTGTTAAACTGGATATCAGAAACTGATCAATTTCTGTTCTTAGATTAAGTGATGAAGTATTTTCTGGTATCCTATTTAGTATTCTTAGAATTGTGTTTTAAGGCCTGATTGAGCCTCACTTGGGTAAAATACCAAACTTACTTGAATTGTGTGTATAAGGAAAGGTTTTAAGTGTTTTAAAGCCAATTTACTTAGGTGATTTCATGTTTAGGGATTAGTTTATAATTAAAAGATGTTGGTTTGATTGGATTAGGCATTTTTTTGCTATTATAAGGAAATTCTTATATATTTATTTAATAATAGAGTTTTGGTTTATGAGTCTCTGGGTTTTATGAGACTTTTTTAAAGTAGATTTTATCATGGAAAGAAGTCAAGTTGATCATATTTAGTTGTAGATTCTTTGAAACCTTGATTTTCATAAATGTAATCCTCATTCTTGATGTAGTTTCATCTTATATGAACTCCTGTAAACTCTATTAGAAAGGTTTTTCTCTTTATTCTTATCTTTGAAGTGGTAACCTTTATGGTCATTTTAGTAAGTTTATTTAATTAATCTTTTGTGAACTAAATAATTTGTTCAGCCTTCAAAGATTTAAATTTAGAGAAGTCTCCCAGCTAATTAGTTTTTCTGAGATAAGTAGTTTTAATGAGAACAATTTTCAGATAATTACAGTTTTGCAATCTTCATTTTCAGATGGTATCATTGGCGAAATTAAGTTAATATGAATATGATTAAGATGAGGAACTTCGATCTAACATTTCACTTGCAGTTTTACCTTCATTTTATCCATTATTTTTGTCAAATCTTGGAAGTACTGAATTTAAGTTCGAGCTATGGGCTATATACCATGAGGGTTTGTCAATTTTTGAGCATCGTAAACAGGTTGTATATCACATTTGGCTGCTAACCTAGATCATCAATCTATTAAATTTTTACCTTAATATTATTAATAAATGAAATTATTTAATATTAAGTAATTATAAAGATAATAATTACGAAAAGATTTTAATCAATATCATTTATGAAATTAAAATCTTAATTACTTAGAAATACTTTAATAGAAATTTCTTATTGTTAATGGCATTTAAAATAAAGCATTAACAATGCAAGGCAACAAATTAAATCTTAATCTTCTTGTTAATTACTATTAATATTGATGGTGTCTTCTAAGAATTATAAAGCATAGTAAGTTTATACAATATTATCTTACTATTACAGCATATTCTAAAATTATTTTTTTAGAGATTTTCGTTAATTAAAGTTATGACATTTATTTATTAAAATTAAATAAATGATAGTCATAATTAAATTATAATGATTCTTCTTCAAAGTCAAAATTAACTTTTTGAATGTATAATTAAAAACACTTATATTCAGTAAATACTCAAATACTTGAATAAATTGCATAGAATATTCAAATTTTAGATTTATTATAATTATTTAACTTGAGAATAATTTATTTGACAAACAAATTCAAGGAAGAATATTCTGAGTTAAATTGTATTAAAATTAATTTTATTAAAATTTATTGAATGTTTTTACAATTTCTTTAAAATGTTAAGTTAAACAACAATTAATTTCTTTTAAATTTAAATTTATTAATTCAAATTTAAAAATAGCTGGTTAAATTAATTAAAAACAATTATAGAAAATAAATAAGTTTACTTATGACTGCTTAAGATTATTAATTTATGCAATTTCATTTCAAGTATATAAATATTTATAAAATAAAATTAGAAAAGAGGGATTTAATTCCTCAATTAATTTATCAATTTATCGACAATTGAAAGCAATTTGGTCGATTCTTAAATTTAATTATGTGAAAAAAGGGATTTCAAAGTACTTATTATTATAAGTTATTAGTATATTTATTTTATTTAAAGGTATCTGTTAAGTTATTTTATAGAACAAAAATTTATTGAATAAAAATAAATAATATAAAATTTAACTGTATTGTAAAAACTAATCATATAATCTTAGTTTTTAAATAAAATATAGATAAAGCTGTAGTCTTAGTAATTTTAACAATCAATCTTAAATTTAATTGCTTGATTTTTAATTTGTATACTATTCGAATATTAGATTTGAATATTGTTCATCAATTAATAATTTGATTTTAATAACTCTAAATATGGATTAAATTATCTCTAAAATTATGAACTTTAAACATCCCTATTTCTATGCTATCACTTTTGTCCTTGAATTATTATGAAAGCTTTTAAATTTACCAATTAATCTTAATCATCATTGACTATTTCATCAATCATATCATTAGAAAACTACCTCTTCCCAAAAGTTTCATTAATTTAGAAATAAATTAACTCCAATTTTTTTGGCAATATTGCACTTTGAAGAAGGAATCTAAATTTCCAGGAGATTTTGCGTCAGCAAAATTACAAGTAATAATCTATCAACATTAAAAAGCCTCAGTAGCCGCAGATATAATAGTGGTTAAACCAATATATAAGAGAAAAGCACTTTAAATTTAAACATTTTAGTTCTTTTAGATAAAGCTAAACTGTTTTGTTTTTTTTTCTTCTTCGTTGCATGTTGATCAATTAAATTAGAATCTTGATTTATTTAATAGTTAAATTAAATTTTACTCTGTGCTAATTTATATAAAATAATGTCTTAAATAAGTACCCCATATAAATGAACTTCTTAATTTATTATGTCTTAATGAAAATTTCACAAATTATTAGACTTGCCCCCCATACTTAAAAAATGATGCTCAATACTCAAGGTTTTATGAAATTTATAGAATTAAAACTAAAGAAATTGTTTTTAAAAATCATGCTGATTGTAGAAAAAAATACTCTTTATTATAAGATAAAAAGACAAAATAAATTATCCTTCAAATTAAATAGTTGAGACTAACTACGGTTATTAAATTAATTAATTTATTTAATAGATATAATATTTTTATTTTCATTAATTATACAATCATTAGTTAATTTGGTAATTCATTATTTAATAAATTGCATATTATTTTAATGTCACTAATTTACAATTGATTTGGGAAAATTAAATAAATCAAATACAAATCAATTTGAGGAGAGGCGTAACTGCCATGTATTAGCACAGCTATTAATTTTAATTCCAATTGAACAAAATCAAATTTAATAGGAGTAATTTAACTGTCATTTTTAATTAAATAATGTACAGATTAGGTTAAAAAAAATGTACGATTCTGGAACTGAACAAAATAATTAAATTATTATTAATAGTTTTAATATTAAAAACATTAAAATGTACAATGTACAGTTTATACTTAAATATGAACCAAGACTGTACAAAATGCTTATGATAATTATTTAAATTATAAATTAATTAAACTTAAATGGAAAAAAATGACCTAGCTTAAATCAAGCTTTGCAAATATTTAAGTCCTTGAGTCAGTTTCTGATACTTAAACCCACGGAAAATATAAGTAATATTACTAATAATATGTACAAGCCCTATTCAATTGAGCAATAGAGTCCAAATGAGAGACACCACTTCTTCTTTTTGGTAGATGACTTTTATTACAGAGAAAAGTACCATAACATTCTCAACTGCTTGCATCTCCACCAATAAACTTAGCCATATTATGATTCGTCGCCAACGATTAAAGTCCTAGAAAATTTTCTCTATTCATCTAAAAAAAGACTAAGTTGGCTTATCAAAGGGCTTTTTTACGAGAGATGCTTGTAAGGGTGGCAGGGTAATCATTTCACTACAAATAGGATCAGTTATCATTGGAAGGGTGCAAATGAAGTAAATTATGGAGATGTGAGTGAGCCTGAGCTTTTACAGGGGATGCTGGTAACTTCCATGATTTTCTCGAATTAGCAAGATCAACTACTAGAATGAATCAGGATCTCCAGTTATCAAACAGAAACTCTTCAGGAAGCAGCTTAAACAGTGAGTACGTAGATATGGTTAGAGCAGGTCAAGCAAGTTGCGTAGAGTACTTATACTCAAAATACTAAAATGTGCCTGATGTGAGAGAGGAAACTATTAAGAAAAAGGGAATTCTGAATACCATGCTGCTATTCGAACGAAAACTGGAAAGAATGAATCATAGCCAGCCAACGAAGCTCCAACAACTGATGAACTATCTATAAAATTCACTAGTCAAAGATCCCGAGTTCATTAAGCTCACAGATGAGGCACTCCATGATGCAAAGTGCTTTGATGCCATAGAAAAACTCTATCCAGTAATGTTCAGGAAGTGTCATGAGAAAATTAATTTGGTGTGGTACTTTGGAGAATCAAATACTGGCAAGCTATAAGGAAATACATACAAAATATCTTCAGATGTGAGGAGCTGAAAGTGGTGGATTCACAATACTGTGTTGACATAGGCTAATCTCAAATCGAGCCCCACTTGATAATCATGGATGAGGTCAACTTGAGCGCATTATTCCACCAAAATATGATTCAGAACATAAAGGTATTCTTTGAAGGGGAGGCTTAATATACACACTCAAGCATTTCAATGCTGATATTCGATACAAAGGTGCTCAAGTGCTCGTGATTTCCAATCAAGACCCATACAGTAGAATACCTCCCATTGAGTAAAAGCCATTTAAGACCAGAATTCTTAGCTCAGAGTTCACAAGCTCTATGATCAATGGCAACGATACCTTTCCTTTCAGAGAAGATAGCTTGGCCTAATACCTCTTCGATAGACTAGTAAGAGATGGCGAGATCGATCAGGAGTCATTGAATATGGATGACACAGAAATAGATTGAAGATAGCAAAAACAATATGAAGTGACCGGGGAAGACTGAAGGAGCAAACTAAAGAGATTTATACTATTGATCGAGTCTTTGACATTTATAGGCTTCCCTTATTAATTTATAATTTAAATAATTATCATAAGCATTTTGTACAGTCTTGGTTCATATTTAAGTATAAACTGTACATTGTACATTTTAATGTTTTTAATATTAAAACTATTAATAATAATTTAATTATTTTGTCAGTTCCAAATCGTACATTTTTTAACCTAAACAGTACATTATTTAATTAAAAATGACAGTTAAATTACTCCTATTAAATTTGATTTTGTTCAATTGGAATTAAAATTAATAGCTGTGCTAATACATGGCAGTTACGCCTCTCCTCAAATTGATTTGTATTTGATTTATTTAATTTTCCCAAATCAATTGTAAATTAGTGACATTAAAATAATATGCAATTTATTAAATTAGAAGCTAAATATATTTTATAACAAATCGCCAATTCATTTCATAATTATTGGTTTATTATTAAGTATATTTATCAACAATAATATTTATTAATTTATTTATTATAATAGTCTAAGTTGCTATTTGTTAATCTAAATACGCTGATATCTCCTCTGAAATCACTGAATAATTGAAGAAGCTCACGAAGTATTCCCACTAATGCTGTTACTTCTCAATTGAGAGACAATGTGAAATTGACATATATCTGTTAACATATTTGTGATGTATTTGGAAGCATGATAATTAAATATATCAAGAATAAGTCTCTAAAAATTAACACGAAAAAGTCCTCTTTGAAAAGAAATATGTACAACTAGAATGCGGCTTTCACTGGCAATATCTATACATTATATAAATCTATGAGGTGTCCTATCGATTATTCTAATGTTAAATATAGAAGTATTTATTGCTACTACTTATGTATTTTTATATATTGTTAAGATTTAATGCTTGAAGGTGTTTTGTATATATGAAGAACTATGCAAGGTGATTCTTATACATAACTCTGCTTCAAATAATTTACAATTATTTTAGCTTTTTAAGAAAACTAAAAATTATGTAAAACAGATGGATGGGAATTAGTTAGGAAAGCATGAGGACAGTAACTGGCTAGTCTTAAATCAGTTAAGGAATTGTCTGCGCATCTATTTGTAAGGAATCTATTAAAAAAACCAAGTTTTATTTTACTAAACCGTCTAATATCCTATTCAACAACTTGAAGGAATTCGTATTAAGATCCGAATAAATCAGCATATAATCTAGTAAAAATCAAATTACACTTGAAAATTTAGTTTAAAGGCCTATCATAAAAATCAATGAATCTACAGTAGGATCTGGGTAAAAGCCATTAGAAGTTCCATAAGTAAGTGCATAAATCGAAAATTCGTACTGAGAAAGATTTACAGAGAAAGTAGAATATTTCATAATTCTTGAGTTTACCTTCATTTTAGTCTATGTTACACAGATTACTCAGATGCCAACATTAATGTGCCAAGCCATTACTTGATCAGGCTTTCAATACGAAGGCTGCTGCGAGGCAGATTAAAATAAGAGTCTTGGAATAACATGAAGTGTGCAGTAAAATGAAACGGCTATTAACACTAATGTTCTTAGATGTATATTATAATGTCATTTTTACTTGGCTAATATAATGTGTTAATGGAGAAGGTTGATTTTGGAAAGTATTTTATTTAATTTTTAAAGACAGGATAAATGACTAAGCGAATTGTTTATTAAATATTCATAGGAAATACGCGTCATTATTCATTTTATATCATTATTTTGATACCTAATTTACTATATGTCTAAAGGTAACACTCACTTGTAGGAAAATAAATAAAAATAACATCAAAATCACCTTAATTAAATTTTTAATTAAATATAACGGTTTTTAAATTCATCAATTTATTCAAATTTATTTATATTTAAAATATAATATATTGAATGCCGACAACTGGAAAAGCAAATTAAATTATGTTATTTCATAATAAACTACTTACTCATCAAATTAATTTATAAGAAATAATTAATATTTAAAAAAAAATCTCTTAATATAGTAAGAATTATATTTCTATTTTAATCAATAGAGTTCTTGGAGAAAAAATAGGCTGCAGCGATAAGTAGAATGAGAGGGTGAGAAAAAGATTAATTTATTCTAATGGCAATATTGATTAGATGCTTTACAGTTAGAATCTTCTCCTTTTTGTTTCATAATCTACTTCATTTATATTTTTAAGTACACACTTTATAATTTTATATTATTTTTTACTAATTTAACATTAAATTATTATAACATTTAATCTAGATTTTAGAATATATCAAGCAAAAGAATAATTGATGAATACAGACAACACAAGTAATCACATGTTATCTCAAAGATTTCAATAAGTTCCCTTAAACTATAAAGTGTTAATGAAATCATTTTAGGGTCGCTTAAGACAAACTAAGTTGTTGTGTACACCGCAAGAGGTATTTTTAATGCACTGAGTTTACGTTGATGGAGATTTGCAGAAGTGTCGTTGACATAGCATCTTATCTTCATTGCTTTTTTACTGGAGGTAATCTTGGTTTGATGATTCTTAACCTTACTTATATATAAAATACGAATGTAATAATATCTTTTATATAATAATTTGAATAACTAAATCAAATATTTATGTTTAGAATGTCATTTTAAGAATCATCAACAGAAACATCAGTAATAATTGCAGTTTCAACGTGGATTATAAAGCTACAGTCATTGGGATTATCTGGCTTACTAGCAATTGAGGTAATCCATCAGATGATGAAGTGACACAAGAGGCAGATGTAGCAGTTAAAACATTTTCAGTTTGAATTTCAGTAGGAAAAAAAACGACAAATATTCAGATATTTACTGGTGATAGAGGAGAATAATTGTTAAATTTTTTATTGTTTTCATTTTTATTGCAGTAAATAATCACGGAATTAGAATCACAAATCAATAATTATGAACTAAATTTAACAAAAGGCTAAAAAGTATATTATGAATAATAATAAATATAGAATCACTTGTCTCTATACCTCTATACATTCGAAATATTATTTCAATATATTTGAAATGAACTTTGCCTGGCAAACCTTTTGTCCATTAAGAGTTTATAATTTAACAGAAAGGTTAATTCATTTAAAAGCAAATTTAATCTCATTTAATGATAGAATTTAGATTGATTGAGCTTCGACATTGATTCTTGTCTAATTAATATTTAATTAACTCTTTTTAACAGTAAGTATAAATTTTACTATTTTTTAAGATTATTTTATATTGTAAAATGGAATTTACAAATAAATTAAAATGTCTGAGGATAAAAAGATATATTTTTCGACAATAATTCTTCACAAATATAGCAATTCTACTTTTAAAATACACTTATTCACATTTTATTTATCAACTATAAAGTCTATAATTATTGGTTTTCACTTCCACTGAGTGGTAATCGATAATCAAAAATATTAAAGCAACTATATACTGCTGTATTTTCGTTCTATTATAAGTATATTAATAATTTAAACATCGAAAAAATCAACTTTTATTATCGTCATATTTCTCACCACATTTTGAATAGCTAGAAAACTACATTCAATTCTATAGCTCTTAAGTGTCTAAGGACACAAATTTGGATAGATGTTCAAGAAAAATATAAGATAATTTATTTTGTGTTTTTTTAAAGTCAAAAATACTGAATGAAATCAATCAATCAGTCACAACTTTTTAAAATGGGGGTGAATGGAATTCAAACTAAATCACATAATGTAATTCAGAGAATGCTCTACATTTCTTGATATGACGAGACAAAATCTGTTGACAATGAATATATCTTCCAGCAATTTTAAATATAGCTGCATTTTACATAATGTTTCATCTTGTAAGTTTTTATGATAAATTTTCCTATTTATTTATTGATTAAATTGATGAGTTTTAAACAACTCATTTCTTGAGATAGGCACTAACACTCGAATTTAAATTCTTTTAAACTTAAGACGTTAAATCACTGAATCCCCGAAACCATAATTCCCATTTCTTCCTAACATCGTGCACAACTTTCTCAGTACATTAATTAATGAAATAATATTGAAGACGAATTTGCAAATATAATGTTATCTTGCTGATGGAGCCAATTTTTATAATAATATCGATCATTTATTTTCAAAAATAAAAGTTGGTAGTAATTTATAATTAACATAAAATATAATTAAGTTGTCATTTTAAATTTAAGATGGATTAATCTACGAATTTGTAAAAAGTAAATCCACTCTTTATAGCTAAGCTTTCTACTCATTATTATTTCTATGGTAAGTACTTTAATTTTTCATAAATAACTTTCTAAATACTTAATTACATTAATTCTGAATTTTATCAGCTGGGTAAATTCGAGGTAATATAATCCATTTTAAATTTAGACTAAGAAAACTGCGTTCACAAAAACAGCTAGCAGTTCGTACTTCATTTATATAAATCCTAATATATTTATCTTATAGATATCTAATTTTGAGTCATGTTCAGCTCTTCACTAAAGTAGAATTGATTTCCAAAAACTAATCAAATTTTTTATACAAAAATGCTAATTAGTCACAAAATAAATATAGATTATGAGCAACTAATAAAAGCTGTTCTATATTTCTTTATTCATGTTTTTCAAATATGATTAAATTTACAAAATGTAATACAATGTCGTTTTTTTTTTTTACGCTAAAAATAATTTCCTATTGTTTTATATTTTATCAATATTAATTATAATAAAATTTACTAAAGGTGTTAATCACTCTTTCCAAAAAATTATCAGAGTGAATATATAACTAAATATTTTAACATCATCTTTGCCTTTATTCTTACATATTCCTTTTCCAGTTGTTTATATATAAGTTTATCTTTTTTTATCAAATCTTTACTGATTTTTCTTTCTTAATTATGTTAATAGATATGGTAATCTCATTTCTTTGATATCTGAATTGTGTGATAACTTGATGTATTGGCGAATAATTTAATGAATTGCTGTCCAATTTAAGTTTAAATATAATAAATCCATAATTAAATTATGCAATGTTTTAACTTACTTATATATTGAAATTGAATTTATAATATCTATATATTAAGTGTAAACTTATCTTCAATGCCAATCAAAGTACATTTTTAATGTTAACTCGAGAAATAGCTGCCGTTTTAAGTTAATATCATCCTTTAAATTGCAATGAATTGAGAAATCTTTATAATTAAAAGCAATAGTGAGAAAAAAGCTCTGTTAATTTCCATGATTTGAATAAATAAAATGACAATACAATTGCATTTTTATTCTTAAATAAATTCACTATATTATTTTAATAATGCATTTATATATGCTATTTTTATTATTATAACATTATAGCAATTGTGTAGTAAAATTTAAATGGTTTTCTTAATCATTGATTTAAATTATAAGCAATCAATCAATTCAATCAAATTGTTATGTCAGATATTGATTTTTATTCGTTAATCATGGAGTTTAAATGATACAAGTCTTCAAGATAAAATGAGGTCACTTTGTAGAGAGTATATGTGATTTAGTTGGAAATGCTAGAATCATTATTTTAGAAAGAGAAGTAAAGAGAGTCAAGTTTAAATGTTAGCGCTTAATTATTACTTATTACACATTTAACTAAATAAAAAGTAGTTAATTATACGACTATAAATATTAAGCTGCTTACATGTCAATTTATAATAAAAAAAAGAAAATGCTCTTCATATTTTTAACTGAATGAAAAAAATTCATCGATTCCGTATATATCATTAAAAAGATAAATCGCATCTTTAATTTAGGCTTTGACAAGATTAAATAGTGCATTTAGATTTCTTATAGCATAATTAATTATACAATATATGAATGTGCTAAATAAGTAAGAGAAGGCAGCAAACTAATTATTATAAATTATTACTATTCATGATATTAAAATTTGAGATTAACATTTGCAATTATTGTTCCGTTCCCTGTTTTTGTATTGTTTTCAAATTTCATATTATCTTAAATAAATTGAATGTAAAAATATGATATTATAGTAAAAATTATCAAATTAATTAAAGATTTTCCAATATTATTCTATATTTAAAAAATATATATATATCTTTAACGATATTTAAGATGAAAATAAATAGCCTTGTATGTAAATAGGAAAGGTTCTGGTTTTTACATTTTTCAAAAATAAAAACAACTATATTTTTGGAATGTTTATTAGCTTGAATATAATTTAACAAGGATGATATTGATATAAAAAAAGACTATCAAAACTAAATGAAGACAAAAATAAAGTATGTAACTTTGTCTTTTAATAATAAAAACCCCAAAACCCCTAAGTGAGGTTTATAAGTGCTTTGATTTGTAGAGAATTTGTTAGGGGCAGGGTTATTAATAGGTTTTAATGTGAAATTTATAGTAAATGTATTTAATTTAATCACTCAAAATGCACTTTTGATCATGTGGGAGAGGTCTGAATTTTATCTTACTTAACCACAACTCTATCTGCTCTATTGATATGTCTGATCTTGAGTTTGGTATAATCATTATTGACTCAGCCATTTGTTTCATTGATTGAGATACTCTTGTTTTGTCAATAAACTGCTTTATTCTTGTTTAGCATCATTCTCGCACCTTGTAGAGTAATAATCATTACGAGGCATATCGCACTCTTTTATTATTGCTGCTAAAACCCACGCATCCAATTGAAAGTCTCCATCTCTCCAGTTTTCTCTTTCTGGATAATAGCCTGAAGTTCCCTTAATAGTTCCTTGCCTAGATACTTCCACTCTTAAAGCTCTTTTGAAATATATCATTGTCACTCTTACAGGAGAGAAGTTTATCATAATATTCTAAGGCTTAAATTCTCTGTGAACAAAGCCTAACTTGTGTAGCTCTTTTATACCTTGTATTGTCTGTGTTGCTATTAAATCAAGCTACTTATGATTTCTTTGATCAGTTATGAAATATCTGAGTGTCATTTCATAGAGAGGAAGTCTGAAAGCAATATCATTATTGGCAAGGAGAACAGCATCTAGCTTGATTAAGTAACTACACTCTTTAAACTTTGCTTGAGTGAGTACTTGATACTCATTAGTAAACTCCATCTAATATTTATCATCACTTAAGAGGTAGTTCAAGGGATAGACCTTGTATGTGTATTGATGATCATTGATAACTTTCTTATCAAAGGAGTCTTTTAAAATAAGGTATCTTTCTAGGAAAGTGGCTAAGTCAATTTAAGCAAGAACAGGAATTTTTTTGTATTGAATTTTTATCATTATTTTTGTTATTTCCGATGTCAGTTGATTACGTGCCTTCCTTACGCACTCTAACTCTCTAGCTTATTCAGGAACCGCTTCCTTAGAATATTCCCTCGCTTTTCTATTGTTGATAAGCTTCAGCTCTACTTCATGCTTTTCAACTTCTATATCTTTCTTGTGAGCTTTTAAAAGATGTTTCTTCAAGTCTCTTGTATGAGAGTATTGCTTATGGCACTCAAAGCAGTCATACTTTCCATCTATTTTATCATGCTTTAAGTATACAGTGGGCTTGGCTTCTCTATGCTCTTTCTTATGTCTGTACCAGCTTGATTTATGAGCAAAATCTCTCTCACATAGCTCACAAAAATAGACTTCAGCTTCTTCAATTTATATAGGAATTTCATTAATATCTTTCTCCTCCTCTCTGTCTCCCACACACTAGCTTGCCATTTATTTTCTATTATTAATTTATATATTAATAACAGAGACCTCAAGTGATAGCTCTGGTAGTTCCTTATGAGAGTTCATCTCACAGTTTTCACACTTTTTATTGATGCCAAAGGAAAATCTCATTTAATTTGATGGAAGTGCTGTTGTTTTTCTTAAAATGTTAGCGCTCATATTTAAATTTGAATTTAAAATTATAAAACTGCCTCTATAACTGAGAGCTTATATGAGAGCTTTGCAAGCCTACAAGTTTCAAGGGAAGTTCTTAGAGTATTAGAGAAGAATTATGAGTGTTAAGAGACGATCCAGCTCTAAATATGGGTGAGGAAGTAACCATTTTTTACTTTCAATAATATGATGATTATAATTCGTACCGATTTCGGAGGAGCACCTAATTAAGTACGTACTGCTTTAGGAGGTATTTTGTGATTTAATGATTAAAATTAGGGTGCTCCTAATTTAGTACTAGCTTTAAATAATGCTCCTAATTAAGTACTAGCATTTTAGGAGCTGCTCCTAATTGAGTACGTACCAATTTAAATTAAAAAATATGGAACTATAACAGCAAAAATTGATATCAATCTCTCAAGTTTTAAACCATTTCTCAAAACTTTCTCCATATCCTTCTAAGAGGTTGACCTCCTATAGGATGCCCATATTTAATAGTAAGTTTTACAGAGGTATATAATTGAAATCAATAAACTTAAATTTGAATATCATTTCTAAGATCTGTAAACAAGATGGAGTCAATGAATGATGCAATTAAAAGAGTGCAAGCACTAGAATTGATTCAAAGATTTAGAAGCAAGGAGAATTTGCACCGCTACCTGGTGCAGCAACGTAATGAACTTATAGAAACTCATTTTGATTATATAGTTGGTTTTTCTTTCGAACGATGGAAGTTACCAAAATTTCATTTCTCAGGGCGATACTCTGCGAAGAGAAGAAAGCATTGAAAACTTAAGATGTAAAGTTTGCAGAGATTACAAACTATCCAGAATTCTCAGTGACTAATTTATACGACGACGCTATTAATGACCCAGAGGTTTCGCAGAGCCTGCTACTAAAAAGTAGTTGTCTAATAAACTATCTGAAAGAAATTATATCTTTGGTATACTTGCAACAATCAATTTAAAGAAATTATTCAAGAATCTCATAAGAAAAGGTACAGTATCTCTTAAGAAGATTAGGACAAACAAGGGATCAAGATAAGTGAGAGCTGGCTATCAGAGCTGCAGAAGGACCTTTATATTTCAAGTAAGATTTCAAGCTTAACTCTTTAGAAAAATCTGGTACTGGCATCTTCTTGATGAAGGTATAGAGTAAGCTTCACAGAGAGCGAAAGTCGCAAACAAAGTATGAAGTCAGCAAGAGACTTTATTCAAATATTTAGCCTCCAGAGTCAATGAATATAGATTCAGGAGCGGGCAGCAAGAGAAAAACTTTAGGAGGAGGGAAGCAAGAAATAGAAGAAAAGAAAGAGAAGCCAGCTCCCTCTAAAGAATTTCAAATGTGATATATATGTTCATTAACTTAACTACAAAACTTTTTTATAAACGTTCACTCTCCCTTCTTTAGCACACTTTTAAACCAAATAATTATCTACTCTCTACGCTGAGCTTTTAATAAAGTCTACTGTATCGATAGGTATGTCATGCATCAAGTGGTAGAGCAGCAGTTTCTTGTAATGACCTTTTAATATACCCCAGTAGAACTCAATTCCATTAAACTATGGACTGTAAGGTACGTGGTACGTTGAAGACTGGCGTTATTCTAAGTTGTTCATTACTCTTCCTTGTTTCTTTAGTCTTATGAACAGAAAGATTATAAACGAATAGTATAATCTCTTATTCAGGGTACTTCTCTCTCAGCTGCTCTAAGAACTTAATATACTGCTCTGTCTTAATAGAGCGAGGATGAATAACATAAGTTTCTAAACCAGCATCCTCGCTAATACCTCCAAGAATTGCCATTGTTTATACCTTGACTTTCTAGTCATATACTTCTATATTACTATGCCTCTTATACCAAGACTTCTAGATGAAAGTGTTGAAGGTAAACACAGCCTCGTCAGCATGAATAATCTTAATATTATTCTATTAGGCTCTCTGCATTTAATTATAAACATAATATAAATTGTTGTTATAAAATGGCAGAGTGAAATCAATCACTCTCTTGATACGATTTACACCTTTGTAAGATTGCTCTACGAGTATATTAATTACTTTCTCGCTCATTGTATAAATTTTTTTTTTATAAATTTCTGAATTCATTAATGAATTCAAAAATACAATATACCAAGTCTTCAACATAATCTATAATAAATACTTTTGTTTGTATTTTTAATTAAATTTTTTTTATCAATAGTTTTTATAATTAAAGTATGTTTAATTATATGTTTTTTTATATTCCATTCACATTATTTAAAATAGCATAAATAATATCGTTATTAAATTAAAATAAATATACTCTTTCATTATACCAGTCTAAAAATCTTATGAGTTTAGTTAAATGTGATTGATATCGAATAAACTTTAGATAATAAGTAAGAAGTAAAACAATTACAGATCTTTATAGTGTTTTGCTTTTTAGATTAAACTATAAATATTTTTTCGCATTTCTTGAAAAAGTAATTGCTTTAAAATTTATAATACTACATTTTTTGTAAGAAAGCATACTTACAAATATATCATATTTTTTCATATAAAAAGATGAAATGTATTAAAACTGTGAAATGATTCTTGATATAAACTTAATAGCTTTAATTAATTATATCAATGGATATATTATACATAACATATCTTTATAAATGAATAAATTAAAAGCTTTATTTATATTAAAAGGTATCATTTTAGGAGAATAAGTGCAATTTGAAATTAATCTTCATTTTTGTTTTAATGTATATGATATAAGTATTAAAGAATGGAGATGTAGATAAATATGAGAATTTTAGAGCAATTTGCCATGGTATTAATTAAAGTTCTTTATTATGAAATTTCACCAGATGATCCATGGCAAATTGCTCTAAAATTCTCATATTTATCAACATCTACATTATTAAATAATTATATCAAATACATTAAAACACAAATGTAGATTAATTTCAAATTGCACTTATTCTCCAAAAATAATACCTTTGATAATTTGAATTTACATTTAATTCCCTCACTTATTCCATTAATAAATATATTTTTTTATAGTATTGCGAATCAATATTTGAAAACATATCTATAATCGGTTGGGAGGTTGTTAATTATCCGGATAATCAAATTATTGCTGAAACTAATAAAAATGACAATAAAATACAGATAAAACTGGCCTGTGTACTTTGAATATGTTTAATTCACATTAAACCCCATATTATGATTAAATTTAAATTTATAGTTGCCCATTATTTTTTAGATAAAAAATTAGATTATAAATTATAATATTCCAATTATTTTAGAGATAGATTTGAAGACCAGTATTTATTAATGGGCAGATTTTTTAACTTTTATTAAATAAAATAATCTTCATATTACATCCAAATAATTAAACTCGAAAAAATGAAAGTAAGAGTATCAAAATGAAGAAAAGTGTTTAAACTTAAGTCAAAGACTAATTATATAAATTAATAATATAAATTTTTATTGACTATAAATTAATAGAAAACTAACACATAATTCAAGAGCTTAAGTTATTTATGAGATTATAAAAATTGGTGTATTAAGTATTAAAATATTTTAATTAATTGAAGGTAGATTTATTGCTCAATAACTTATTTAATTAGCACTTATCAACTTAACCCTAAAATATGATTAATTAACGCTCTAATAAGATCTTCATAAAGCTCTCAATATTAAATATTAATTTAAATTAGACATATAGCAAAATTAATAAATCAAATACTGGAGTTGTTAGAATAAGAATGATAAATCAATTCATATAGTTTAATTAAGTGTGAATATTATTATCATATTAATATCTAAATATTACAAATCTTAACTAAACAAAGCCAGATCTTAATAATAACAGTTTTGACATCTAAATTTTTTACTTTTTGAACGCTTTCTCCAAATGAAGAGTTGCTTACACTTAGACAGTAAAATTTCATTAACTAAAGAGATAATTTTAATATCAAGCTGTTTTTACTGTAATTTATCTACCACATTAAATCTGCCTTTCATCTTCCTTTTCCAATAGTTCTGGATAACTCATTGTTTTCTGTTTAAATAAAAGTGTTTGTAAAGAGGATGTTATATTATTTATCATTGTTTTGGATTTATGTAATTACAATTTATAATAGGAAATCGATAATTTAAAATGAAATAAATAATTAGGAAATGGAAACTTTTAGAGATCAACGCTGATGGAGCGGTTACACTCACAAAAATTGTAAGTTACAAAAAACATATCTAAATTTTATTTTTTATAGAGATCCAACCCAGTAAGAGCCGGTGTAGCAGAAGACAGACAACTCGCAGCAGAACTGAACAGAAGAGAGATTCAACGAAATCAAGAAGGAAATGTCCGATTATCTTAAGAAGAGTGGTTAAACTAAGTAACGTTCTTATATTTCATATTTTGATTATTATTATCAGTATTCTGTTAAGCTGATTAAATTTCCATTTTAAAATAAATTTTTTCACTTATTTTTCTTAAATGATACCTTAATTATTAAAAAATTCTGATAATTAATCCATAAAATCATTATAATAACTTAACATTTAATTTAATGGGATTTTATAAAGTTATTCTGGCTTTGAACTATAGTGATTACCTTTAAATTGATAAATTTGATTACTCGTTATCATTCAATCAGTTAGCATATTAATAATCTTTCATTACAGTTTATATTGTAAATCTCTAATAGTAAATAAATTCAATTAACTATTTATATACTTAAGCCTTATGCTTTCATAAATCTACAAATAGTATTAAATAGTAAATAATTCAGGTAAGTTGATTAATTAATATGGAACTAATTAATTATTTATTAGTAGAAATGGAGTTTTAAGGAAGTTGAGCAAAACAATCATGTTGAACATTTACTTGGTGCAGTTCTTGGAGTTGCTTCGATGAGTTCAACAGAATCGATATTGAAGTAAGTATCTACTCATTCTCCTGTTTATAGAAGACCATTAGCTGAATAGCTTGATGAATGACCAGGCATGCATATGTAACAGTTGCCAAGTTGGAGGCAAGAGATCATTTTCCAGTGACAACCGTTGGCAGGTCTTGATGATCGAACAAGGTTCCTCCAGCTAATTGATGAGGTAGCCACACACTCGCTGCCTAGTTACTGATCTAGATCTACATATAATTAGATTCATATTTTGTTTTTATACAATAGAGAAATGAATTGAGAAATAACATGAACCAATTGTTGATAGTTGAAATGTATAAACAAAAACATTAAATTTAAGTTACCGTTTACAAAATTAAAGCATATTAAAATATGTATGTTTCTGCTTATTCTTATGTTACAATTAATGGAAATCTTGCATTAATTTTTAATTACTGTTAATTAGCATAAAACCATTAACTTTGACATTTAATTTTATAAATAGAAACATAAAGTTTATTAAAAAGTGTCAATGAAAACAGATAAACTTTATTAAAATGTGGGGCAGAAGAAGCATACATTTAAGATAGTATTTAATACGAATCACAAATAAGATTAGACTCAAATAAACAGATAAAAGAATATAAAAAATAGGATGAATAAAAAATAAATAAATGCATAAACATATTAATAATTTAATTGCGAAATTTAGAAAATATTAAGGTAAACAGCATTTTACACTTAATAGCATGCTTTATTTTTACTTTTAAAATACTCAATAATGTGTTGAATATTTTATTGAATCATCTGACTACTTATAAATTATCTCTTTTAGCCCCACACCTTATTTTAATCCATCATTTTATTGTCGTACTCCTCCCTTAGAATGCTATTCATATAATTGGGGTTCTAATTGCTTGAAGATTTATCAAACTTTATCAAGTTTACGCAAAAATATTTTAAAATGCTAGCAATTTGGGAGTCAAATACTTCTTAACTCTTGGGTTACGAGAACAGTACATTAGATATATTTGCTTTGGTTTATCCCTTAAGAGCATTTTCATAGCATTTCCTTGGTCAGCTAGATGAAAGAGTGCTTAGTTCTTATAAAAGCGCTAAATTTTCAGAAATGGCTACCCTTATTTGGTATCTTATTGAAATAGTATTAAAGTTTTGGAATTTTAAATATGGTACTCTGATGTTTAACTCTCTATTGTTTGCTCATTTTAAACTTCAGTATTGCTAACATGTAAGTTTAGAGTCCTGCATAATAGGGTGAGCACAAACTTCTCGTCAATTAGCCTAAGTGATATCTGGGATGTGGAGTATTGACACGGAGGAGCACCCCAGGAGACTGGATATAGAGCAAGTTTATCGTCTAAATAACATTATAGTGTTTGCTCAAGCGACATTGCACATTTCTAATATTGTTGGATATTTATGATGGAATTTTTCAATAACTGACTCAGATTTTGTATGACTTATGATATTTTCCTTGTGATAGCAGGTAGAATTCCTCAACGATGAAAAAGAATAGCCTAAAAGTGTTTTATTTATTACTGAATCAGATTTCAATTTTAGATAGTATTCATTAATCTTGGTATTTTTTATGTATTCCTAAGGCTATCACCATTCTTGCTGAAGATTCTTGAGTCTTAACAATTCGTTCATTCTCATCAACTCTGGTAATTTAAAAATGTCAATTTCACATTTTGCCCTTATAACTTAAATTGTAAGTTCGTAAGATTAAATGCAGAGTCATTCTGTTCAAGTAAAGATTCATAGAAACTCCAGCACTGTAGCATTCTTTACTATTTGTGATTTGAATAATAGCTTTATTCAATTAAGCCTTCTTCCAACTCGAGATTTGAATACCCAATTCATATTGATCATATTCAGAACGACAGTGCCGCCAGTATTTAGAGTGTAAGTAGCAGCATGAGCAGTGAGAGTGCCGCAATAGATTATTACACCGTCAAAGAATAAGTCTAAACCCCAAATATGCGCTTAAGTATTTTATAAATTATATTTGTTGTAAGAGAGTATCTACAGCAAAGATAACATCTTAAAGCTCCTATCTATTATAACCGTATTTACAGATAAGGATCTGTTGCCTTCATATAACAAGTTATTCTATATTTTTTATGTAAACTTTAATTAGTTAGTTCCGATTTTCTATCTTGAATTTTGACTTAAATTTCTTAAGCTCCCATAATATCAGTTGATTTTATTAATAAAAAATCTTGAATACCATATATATATGATTAATATTATTTAATTAAGATTTTGTTATATTAAAAATTTAATATAAACCTAGATTTTATAAAGTTTAATCTACTATAAATTAATTAGTTAGAACCTAAAACAAAAATTAATTATAATATTTGGTATTATCTATTTAATTTGAATTTACTTTTTAAAATTTTCTTTCTACATTAAAAATTAAACTTTTATTAACAAAAATAAAATAGACATTTACTTACAATATTGCAAGTTAATTATCGTATAAATTGATTAATATAATTTTGTTCCAAGCAAAAGATCAAATTAGATTTAACAGCAAATACAGATATTACATGTCTAGGCAATTTCAAAGGCACCCCTTTTGCTTCTAATTTAGTCTTGTTTGATGTTGACTTAAAAACACAAATAAAAGATGTTACAGATTTAAAATCAATTATTATAATCAATCACAAATTCGATGAAATTCAATAATGTCATGTGTTAATTGTATATCTGTTCTTCCTGTTTAAGTATCGGTTGAATAATTTTCAAACATAACTATTTTGATTTATACGTAAAATTAGACAAATCATCCTACAGTTGATATAGAATATTTGATAATATTAAATTCATGTATTTTCAATTACATATTAAGTTATTAAAAAGGCTTTATAATTCATATTAATACAAACAAATGATTTTTAATTAATTATCAAAGCTCAACAACATAGTAATTTGTGAGTTTAATTAGTAAATTATAATTCATTATATCAACAAAATTTAAGAAACATCAGTTGAAGAAGGTAGAATAGTTTCATTTTATCAATAGTAGAAATATGTTATCTTAATTAAGCATAATACAATAATAAAGTGTAAGTGAAATACCAGTTTTATTTAAATTAGTGACTTTATATATATTTATGAGAGGAAATCTCAAACTAGGATACATAGTTAAGGTAGAATTTTTTGAAAATAAATCGAATTTTAATTGAAAATTAACAAGAATTATAATTGAGTCATAGTTCATCACCCACAGAGACCCATCCCTCCCTCAAATTATTTTTGCGTGCAAAAAGTTCAATATACCACCCAGCTGGGCAAAGTCTCTCTAAAATATCTTTAATTGCCTCTGGTTTTTCAGAATTAGAACCCGGAATAGCTTCTATTATGTCATCAGCAGTGAAAGCTTTCATGTTAGATGGAACATTTCCCTTCAGTCCAATTAGACAAATCTCTTTGCTGTGTCTTAAGTGATATCCAGGTCGCTTTTTATATTTATTTTGCTTCCCTTTTTTGATCCAACAAATACTATCAACAATCCTAATATATTTGAAATCAGACAAAATTTAACTTACCGATATCCTTTAAGTAGCATAAAAGCTATAGCATCTACAAATTTTTGTGCAACTGTCCACATTAGTAAGTAACCTTCATCCTACAAATCTTCAATTTCTAGATTGTATAAAAACTCAGTAGAGAGAGTGTTATAGGGGATAAATTCCTGACCTGTTTCTGTAGTAAAGTTTATGCCCCATGCAAAATCCATAGTTACAACTTAAAACTCTTATCCAGTAAATTTCTTATGGACATCTCCAATGTTCTTACAAGTACCGGTTTTTGTTAAGTCTGCGTTAATTGGAATAGAAGGAATTTTTTATTCTTAGCATTTTAGTTGTTCGATTTTGATTCTTGACTCATCAATTAGGGTTGAATATTTCTTTAGTATTTCATCATATTCTTATCTTTCATTTTTAATTTGGTAAACTAATTATTGCATTTGCTGATTGTGAGTTAGTTGAATTTTGTTAGTAATTACATTTGCACTTATTATTGCTACTCACTAAGAAAACCAATTGTTTCGTAGACTATTTGATTAATGTATGAATAACATTTATTGATAAACATTATCTATTTATGATAACTCTAAATGTCCCTAGAGTTAAACTCGCATTAAAATACTTTAAGTTGTCTCTCTATATTTTCCTTGGTGAATTCAATTAAGTTTAAGTCAGTGTTTGTAATTTTTTACAGCTGTTTATTCTCCTTGCTTTTGGAATTTCCTGGGCTTACATATTCAAGTATAAGTTTTTCAGCTTTTTTTCCTTTTTTTGATAATTTTTAAGTTTTAACAAGATGCTGAATCATGGAGGTTTTACAATTTATCTGCTCAAGTATTAATAATTCACAATTTTGTTGGTTGGGTGATGTAGTATTAATATAGTCAACATCTTTGCAGAAACTGTTACTTTTGAACTTCTATAGAACTTAATTAAATTCAGTTTTAGTTAATTAAGTGAATTCATCCTCGCTCTCATATGATCTGTAAGCTTAGTCTATCAGTTTTAATTTCCTATCTTGTTCTTTAGATTTTTGTTTCGTGATTTGGTTATTAGGTGAAACCTTTTAAATACTAATTTTCTCATCTGTTTATCTGTAATCTCGATCTCTTTAAATTCTAAAGCCATTCAATTATATCCCTTAGTCCACCAGCTGCTTTTAATGACAATTAATTACGTGAGAAGTAATAGACTTGCTATTAACACGGGGATCAGACTTATTGGCACTTTCACAATACAGGCATACGTAAACATTCCTATTCTTTATTGGGCTGTTTTAGAATTGATTTTGTTTTTTATATTGAGTCTTAGTTTTCCACATTTACACTAGTTGAGAATCTTTTTAGAATTAAATTTTTTAATTATTTATAGTCCAGAAATTCTTAGACTTTATGATTTGTTATGAACTTTTAAAAAGGTTTGAAAGTTTGTTAATTATAAAAGCTGGTTGATTTATTAGAAGATAATTTTATGTTTTCTTGAATTTAGAATTTATCTGTTGAACTCATAGTTTTTTTATTATTAATCCTATTCGTAGTTTCTTTGATAAATTTTTTCATTATACTGAACGAATCTGGCTATAAGACCTTTATTGTTTTTAATGAAAGTCTATAGCTTTTTTTTGTTAGAACTCACTTAGGTAGGTAATTTTTATTTCTACATAATTGGTACGCATGCTTAAGTTCTTAAAAATGGGGCATTCTAAAAAAAATTAGGTGGTAAGCAAAATTAAGCAATAAAATTTTATAAGGGTTTTAATACTAACCCAAAGTTTTAGGAAAGTTATTTGGCAAATAGTTTTTTCACCAATAAACTTTTATATTAATTTATAAACTATTTTGTTGAATTATTGCATGAAATTAATTGCTTTTTAAGCAAACTATTCAAAGTGAACTTAATTAGTAAAAAGATAACTCTTACTTTTAGTCGTTTGCTGATTTTTACTAAATCAATTTATTAACCACTTTGCGCTTAATTTACTTGGTTTGTAAAATTTTAGAAATAAAAAGTAGTTCTTAAATTTTTTCATAATATAATCTGAAATTTTGACTTGGATAAAATTTTTCAGATAAAAATATCAACTATCTTATCAAACAGTCTGATAAATATTTTGATAAGGGGTTTTGGGGATGGGCTTATAAGCCCAGATTATTTGAGCTTATAAGCTCTTATAGTTAAAGATAAAGTATGCAGAAAAAACTTTCAGAAAAAAATATTCTAATTACATTTGCCTAATGATGATTGATTAACAATTATATTTTGATGTAAAATCTTTTTAAAAATAAATAAAATGCTTAGTAAATTCGGATAGAAAACTTAGTTACTTTAATAATGCTAAAACATCATAAAATTTTAATTATTTCATGAATTTTCGTTTATTATAAATCAAATATAGTCTTATAAAAAATTTATATTTTGGAGCTTATAAGCCCACAAAATTTGAGCTTATAAGCCCATTATTTTAAAAATTAACTAATCTTATTTTCTCATTTTTAATTTAAGCTAAACATTGAAAATATTAGTTTGTTTATTATTTTTTACTAAGTAACAGTAATAAGTACAATTATATAAATTTTATTATTGCTTTATAAAAAATTAACTTATACCAGAATTGAATGACTAGACGTCGGATTATTATATAAAAATAATTACAGCTTATTTATTAATCTCTTTATATATGAGCTTATAAGCTCTAAAAATGCGGGCTTATAAGCCCACCCCAAAACCCCTTTTTCTATTATTATTAACTTTTGCTAGAAAGTTTTTTTGATAATACTTTATATTTTAATGGGTATGGTTGTAATTTAAAGACCTGCCTCAAATTATCTCTGTTTTAATGAAATTAAAATTCCTTAATTTTATTAAGCTTCTTAAAATTATTTCTTTTAAGTTTAAATAAGGGAAAATAGGAAGAATATAAGTATTGCTGGGCAAATTTTTATTATTAATTATAAGTTAAACCTGAATGAGGTAGTTTAGTAGTATGTAAGATTTGTTTTAACTGCCTGAATTATCTCTAGTACATTCAACTTACCTCTTATAACAGCGCTTGAAAAATATAGGTTTTCCATTCAATAGTCTTTTTTATACTTATCATAGTTTTCAAATATCTTTTAGAACTAAGTCATGCAATGCTGATGTAACTGTGTCAATAAAACATGATTGAGACCATTAACAATCTAAATCTTAAACAATGCACGCTATTGTGTGAAGTTGGTTAAGAGTTACTTTTTTTCTAAGATCTTACTTATTTGCACTTAGACTATTTTGAATGTTGGCTCCTTTAATAGCGTCAAGTAAATTCCTCTTTTTAACTTAAGCGAAAAATCTCTCAACAGGAGCAAGATTGAAATGATATGGGTCTAGAAACATAGTAGGGATATTAAGTAGCCTTAGTTTTCTCATTATATAGGCACTCCTATGATATGAAGCATTATCCAGCATAAAGACTGTTCTCGCTCTCCAGTTCTTATTTTGTTGCTATAGAAGCTGAATAATTTGCATTATAAAATAATAGTAAACGATCTAGCTACAAGTCTTGCCTTTGCTTATCACAAAATAACAATTATTATCACTGGTCAATCCAGCCAACACACCAATGGAGTCAAACCTTTTTGAACCAGTACTATGATTAAGGCAGCCTTTTTTTTACCAAGAACTTGCCCTATGTTCACTAAATCGTATTAGGCTTTCATCAATATTTATAATTATTTTGCCCTCGTAAAGATTCTTTATATAATTGAATGCAGCCATCTGTCGTTGAAGCTTTGATTTGATCATGTTAACTCTTGGGCTCAAAAAGTATTATTTCCTAAAACTATACCCCGCCCTTATTTTTAAATAATTTGGAATAGCTGATATCGAAATCTTCAAGTTTAGTTTCAATTAAATCTGTTCTTATAGCATACTACAACTTGGGATGCTGTGATTATTATCTATATAATTTTAAATAAAGCTTTTTATTTAAGGTGATATGGTTCTAGAGCTTCTTATTACGTTGTTTTAATTATCTTTGAAATTATTCGTAGCTTCGTTTTATAACTTTTTAAGATGAGAGTAGGTTAACTTATAGCGCTTCCCTAATGTTTTCAATGGAACATTGTAATTCTTTATCAAGTCCTTTACAAATTCATCTTTTTAAGAATTAATTGTCTTTTTTTTATTCAAAAAGACTTTGTCGCCTCCTTGTTCCTATCTAAATTAGCTACATTCATTATTTTAGCCTAATGATTAAATCAGCTATTGCACTTATTCATTGATTAGGTTAATTTATTCTGGCTACATCATAAATTCATTCCCTAATTAATTTAGAAGACCATTCTCTATTTATGTCGAAAGCTTCTTATGTTCCTTAACTATCATAATTGCTTTTAAAAGAGTTGCCAATAGTTCTTAGACATCAAAAACTCCTCTATTTTCATTCTACAAAGAGTTTTAAAAGATGGTATCTCTTGGGTCTTGGATTGGATACTTTGGGTCTGACTTTGGCAATTAGTTCAATATAAGCTTTTCTAATGAGGATATTTCTTACATTGTGAGTTTCCTGATAAGGATAGGCTGTACCATTCCTACCTTAGCTTCTAATAAGTTAGTTGTTAAGTACAACTAGAGTTCACTTTCGAGTCCTTTTTCCTGGATTTCTTCTTAAGATGAAGAGCTCTCATCATCTTCTAATTCGTTTGCTTTTTATCTTTTCTGATTGAAGAAATCAGTGATTTTTGTTTTAAGTTTATTTATGTGATTCATGGCTTTGGAAAAGTAATTACTGTTTTTGGAATAGGGCTTCTATATAGAGAATTCTGTTTAGCGTAGTAGAATTCTTTGTACTAAATACTCCCTATTTGTTATTAAATATTAATTAATTAGGGGTGATTATAATTATAAATAAAATTAATTAATAGCTTATACTTGTGACTGAGAATACATGCAGCATCACCCAAACCTATCTGAAGTCAACGTCAACTTAATAAGATAGAGAATTGGAAGTAAAAAGGAACTCTACGAGTTCCTTACTCAGGAGTGCAACGCTTATTTGCCCAAACTTACCTGTACCAACGTTTATTTCCTAAAGAGCATAATAAATGGAGAAAAAAATGTAAGAATATATACCCTAACAAAAATAGTACTTAAAAAGAAACGAAATTGTAGTAACAGCAATACCACAGATTGAAGGGCTTACATCAGACGATTTCATAAATTTTGCCCAGTAAAATTAATAGGTCCTACAATTTTTGCCAGATCAATGCGATTGGCATCATTTAGATTGACAATGGATCTGTGATGTGATGATGACAGTTGATTCATAAGGGACATAAAAATGGTTTAGCAATCTAAGGAAAATCGAAGAGATAGACTGAATAAGTCATAAAATATGATTGTTGGAATGAGACCAGAGTTTGTTTAGGCACTTAACAGTACTCTCAGTTTCAGCAGTAAGTTAATACCCTTAACTTAAAGTTTTTAGCCCATAAAGGTCGGTCAGCATTTCTATTAAAGCCTAGCTCTCAGAGAAAAAGACGAATGAAGGACCTTGAAGAAGTCAAGTCAGAAGAGATATAGTTAAATCAAAGCAAGTAAAAATACTTGCAGGAAAATAAGAGAGTGAGAGAGGAGTTGTCAGGGCTTCAAGAATAATTAGATGAACTCAACGACTACAAGAATTTATTTATGTAGCTGCACTAGAATGGCATAATCAATGAGGAAGGAAATCCTCTCGTTCCACCTCCAAACTTTAATGACATGAACAACAATATGCAATGACAAACTGTAAAAATTGAGATTAACTGTTAATATTTTAAAAAACTAATTAATCATAATAATTATTATTATGCGTGAAACAATTGCTGAAATTTTTGCTAGAAATTCCATATAACTAGCCATCTGTGATCAATTGAGTCTCCCACTTCTTGTAAATCTTTTTACAAGCAAAATTTCTTTGGGGCTCTGCATTTTCTTGCTCTTTGCGTTTAGACTACTTTGACTCAGAACATTTGATCATGATACTTTTCATATCTTTTTTTTAAAGCTGATTGTTTGACTTTTTATCTTTCAATTCTCTATTGCTAGATTTGAGTATTGATTTCTAAACTCTTCTTTAGTTTTGATCAACCAGAGCATTAGTGTTATTTAAGTTTATTTACTTAATCTCAATTTCTTTTTTATACCCAACAACCTTTTTAGGTTTTATTTTCATGGAGTCGTCGCAGTGCTCTTACTAGGTATTACTATTCACTTTATCAGAAAAATTATCCCTTACATGAGTGGATAAATTAGTCTCCTCCTACTAATTAAGGTCGTGATGTTATAAATCTTATGATGAGCAATTTTCAAAAGTGTTTTTTTGATTGTGTAGCTAGCTTTAGAGAGCATCAATATCTTCAAATGCACTAATTTCTCTTTCATTTAATTAAATGTCAATTTCTTTATTCTCTGAGTCAGCAATAATTGTGAGGGCATTATCTTTCTCTCTAATTTTCTCATTCTCCTAGCTCAGTATTGTCTAGAGCTTTGAGAACTTTATATGGTTTTCGTTTTCTAAAAAGTCTTATCTAAATTGAATTGCTTGCTCTACTGTATCCTAAGACCCACTTATGAGTATTAAATGCCTATATTGACATTTGTTTTCAAGTCTACCCACTCTACCTATTATTTGTTCGGTTTGTCGTTTTGAAAAGACATCACTTATTATTAAGTAAAGACCACCGTTATCTTCTATATCCTTTGAAGTAGGCAGATCTGTACCTCTTCCTTGCATGTCAGTAAGCAGCAAGATGCCATAACGTTTATTGCTATTTTAAATTTTAAACTTCCCCTCCAAGTAGGCATCAACCTTTGAGCCTTTAACTCCCTTTATACTGTAAAATTAAAGCTCACTGAATTTTTTGAAATATGATTCGATTATTTAGTATGTTCCAGAAGCCACAACTACAACTGGGGACAGTAAAGTTTATTTCATACAAAGCTCGTAAAGGCTTTTGCAATACTCTTACTGGCTTCCATTATGCAAAACATCTTGTAGCTAACATTTGCGATCACTTTTCAATGAGCTTAATGAAGGAAATTTAATTTCTTTAGACCCAAAAGCAATCATAATATATAATTACTTAAACATATTAATATAATTATTTATGCTATATTAAACTGCTAACTCAATTTTGTCCATCACTCATGTCCCTATCTTTTTCAGCTAGTTACCAAAAGATGTGAAGTTATGTCTGATGTTATTTGGCCGAGCAAATACTTCTAAGTTGAGGCTATCTGGTGGCATCTGCTGGATGAAGTCATATATTTCCTTGTGCTTTTCAGAGTGCTTACCTACTTCCGAAAAGATGACATTATCTGTGACGTGATACTTGAGCATATCGGTAATGTAGCCTTTTTTCCCAATAAGAAAGCTCTCGTTATTATCGGCTGTGTACATCCCAGATCCTTTGTGTAATTTATGATTTTTGGTAAGTTTTTCATTCACCTTTCTCAACTTCATCATAGCCGTGGATTTTCAGGAATTATCTTGCAATCTCCTTATTCTGATTCACAAACCACGTAATGAGTATGCCTCTCTCTTACACCAACTCAATAGGCATCCTTAGAATTTCCTCGTCAGACACTGTATCATATGGCACCCCTTGCTTTATTCTATAGGCTGGATCCATTAGTACGACCTCATAAAGACTGTTGTATCTCTCCATAGCGTCTTTTGCGATTTTTTCCCACATTTGATAATCGTTTATGTCTCCGGCAAATATGACTGGCTCTGTTATTGTCTTGTAAGTGGTTTAGTATACTTTCTGCTAAATTTGTATTAGCCGGTACCCTTCTATAACTTCCGTTTCAACTTTTGCAGGGCCTATAGGGAATTTTTGAGTTCTGCTGTCATCTCTCACTTTTGCTATTACTTTGGTTTTGTTGTCTTTTAGCTTGCAAGTTTTTTCATGGCTCTTACAGTTGAAGGCTCTGTCCTTAACTACCCCGCAGTACTGACATGTGCGTTCTTTGAGCTTTATTATCTTTCTGGCATTTTTATGGCTTCTCGATGATAATTTGATAAATGTACTTCCAGAGAATTTAAGCTATCATGAGTTGTTGGTGTTTCGCAATAGTTGCACAAATATTTTGCAGGTATACTCTTCTTCTAGAGCTCCATCTTCTTAGGCATTTTAGTTTTTATATAATTTTCTATTCAGTGCTTCCTGCACTCTATAAATTCATGAAGTTGCTTATAATTTGAATATTAGATTTAGTAGAAACTTAGGAGAGCCATTTATTTTTAGTAGAAACTTAGGCCACAACTATACAAAAGGGTTCCTGGGTTTTATCTTTATTCATCCCTGAGTATCATACCATCTTGCTATTTTAAATGTATAAAGATGTATACTTAGAAACAGCTTAATAATTATAATTGATTTAATAAGAGGTAGTTGGCATAATATAATTTATATATATATTTACATAGTTTAAAAAATATAATGAGCAGGCTAATCATGAACGTAAGTTAGGTATTTATAACTTTATTAATATTGTATAACAATCACTTTTGTTTTATATATTTTTAGTATAAAACATTTATTTTCCAAATTCTTATATAATTTTACTATGGCAGATGGCCATATAGTCAACTTGTTCATTTATATTAAAAGGGTAAGTAGCAGTTGATTTAAAAAGCTCATTTCATACTTATAATTTACGAAGGTTAATCCAAATAAAAACTAGCTGTATAACCTATCTAAGGTCCAGCTTAGTTTATTGATTTTACGATTATAGAAAAACTAGTGAAAACTTAGGAGGTCCGATTTTTTTAGTAGAAACTTAGGAAGCATAAGAAAGAGCTTATGCTGTAAGTATAAAAACCCCATATCAAGTGGGTTAATGTTTATACTCTTAATTATTATAAAATTATATAAATTAATTAAATTCATAATCATCAAAGCTTCTATGGGGAAGACAGCACCCTATTTATTTATCCGATAAATAATAGAATAAAAGTTTCTTTTTTTTTATTCTTTTAAAAGTATGCTTATTAAGTTTAAGCTATTTCATATTATAAAAACCAATTATAAATTCTGGCCGGCATGTTTGGCTATTGCCCAAGTCTGAATATCAGTTAAGTTTATTTTTTTAAAACTCATGAATCAAAGTTTACAGCAGAAAAGTTTATAGATTTCGATTAATACTTATATTAAATCATATTTAAATTATAGCACATGGAGAGCCAGGACGTTCATACTCATGACATCAGAGAATTCTAAAACAAATTTAGGTCGAAAAATGACTGGATAAATTTTTTGCGTTCAACAGTAAGATACTATTATTGACACTCATAGAGGGGTACTTTTTGCCCAACGATAACCATGTTACCATGAGGTTCATCAAAGACTTTTTAGCTGGCGAGAAGGAGCTTTTAAGGTCTGGAGAGGTGGTGTAGCTGAACGTTCCCTACTATGAAGAACTTTCAGATAAGAACATTTTTAAGCAAATTCAGGAAGACCCATAAACTATGAAATTCATGAATTACTACCCAGACTATCAAGTGCTGCCTGATAGAAAATATTTCTATGGGGTCTTGGGCACCCTCCATACTAACTATCTGTCCTCGCTCATAAAGCATGCAAACAGGTCAAGAAACTTAAGCGACAACTAAGAAGAAGAGAAGGAAAGAATACTTATAAAGGATGAGGTGTATAGACAACTGTAAGGCGAGCCATTTTTTTTCAAGTAAGACTTATTATATTTAATAATTTATAACTAGAATGTAAGGGCAAAGCACTCTCTATGCTGAAGCTAAAATCAAAGCCCCGCCAACAAAAAAAGAAGCGGGAGTACCATGAGATATCGGCATCTTTTCCCGAATACAAGTCTAACATTGAGAGTAAGAGGTCAGTGGGTGCTCAGCTCAGAGACACTATCATGGTTCAAGAATCACAGTCAGAAAAGGTACCCGACAATAACTCCATGGAATGAACCTCTATTATTATGTTATTATAGCTGCCTTCAGTTTTTTTAGCTATTGTTTTTTTAAATAATATTTCATCTTGTTCAAATGCCTGACTATTATATTTCTAATCGTTTATGTTTCAATGCTCTCGATTGCTTATTTTATAGAGTTGATGTGCTAACTCTCCCCCATTTTGAAGTCACTCTATATCATCTGCCGTTTGTACCTTTTCTTTATTTGGGAAAAGACTTCCTCAATACAATGGAACTCTGGCGAGTATGGGGCGTTGAACAAGCAGAACCAGTTGTAAAATTTTATTTTATTCTGAACAGTCTTGCTATGGTGCCCTCTTAAATTGTCCCAAAAGATTGCAACATCCTCTTATTAATTCTAGAGGTGAAGATATTCTATCATAGCAGAGGTGTCAGCCTTCTTGATAGATTTTTATTTTATAAAGTAACCCTCCAGCCCCGATTCCATGCTTATCCCAACTATAGCAGCGAAAGTCTTCAGTTTTATTCCTAACTTTTTGATTTTCTAATTTTATTTTGGCATAGCCCATGCATGCTGCTCAACCTAGTAAGGTTTAAAGATTACCTCGTCAACGTAAATAATTTTCCTATCCTGAGCCACCATCTCCAGAAGTTAAGCAAATTTTTCTTATCGTTATTATTAAATCTCTTGTTGTTTAGGCTTGCTATAATTGTATGTGCTTTTCATGACCTTGTATTTTATCTTGAATTTTTTGTAGATATATTGAATTTATGAAGGGGATATTTTATATCCTGGGAACTTTCTATGGAAAAGCTTGGCCCGAGTATGGAGAGATAGCCCTTTCTGCTCGTCCAATGTTTATTCACTGACTAAGTAATTAATTTACTGAGTTGGCAACTTTTACTTCTGTGCTTGCTTACCTGGCATGGCTTAGCTTGATAGCACATTCTTCCTTGCGCACACCAGTCTGACATATCTTAAGGAAACCCTTAATACCTTAGAAATGTCTTTCAAAGTATGCAACAACATAGGCTATGTTGTAGGCTTGGTCGTCCCATATCTCAACAACAAGACATAGCGAGCAACTTTATCTTTAAATGAGGGATTTGTGAGGGATTTCATTTGAGTGTATGTGTTATTATTATAGTTATTAAATTATTATATATCATAAAATATAAATCATGAATTCTCTAGGCATGTCTCCTCCTTTTAAGATAGAGTAGATCCTGTCAAGCCAATAAGTTATGAACAACTTTTAAGTATCTAATCCAATCTGCCATTAGTTAGGGGGAGCCTTCAAAGATAACCCAATCATACTCGTCTATAATAAGAACAGAGTTTCTTAGAAAATCTATAAACTTTCTATCATTTGTTTGGGACTCAAAATATTTTTAAGTCATAAAATAGACCCCAAGTTAGTTATCGTATTAGTTGTAATTGACTTTCACATTACTTTTTAGAATTACATTTTTCAAATCTTTTTTCATCTCTTAGCACTAAATAGTCATTTTTTCCAAGGATAATTGTGTTTAGCTTCTTCTACTAACACAAAGTTAATCCAATCATAGCGCACAGAAGTGTCTTCCCGTTACCTATCCCAAAATTGATGAACTAATATCTACTTCTATTCCACATAGTGTAACTAAGGCACAGTTTCTATAATGCTAGGAAATTAAAGCCGAGTAAACTTTCTAGTTCTCAGATTTAATCACTCTATATAGTAATATTCTCTTGAAGATCGCAGCAGAAGTCAAAGACATCTTTGTTAGCTTTGTTCAGCTTTTTAAACTTTCCGACCATCTTGTAAAATTACTAACCAGAAAGGTCTTCTACTTGTTTTGGGTTTTTTAATATCTGCTTTAAACTTGTT
>ARYC01000032.1:0-12842 GCA_000711775.1 Oxytricha trifallax
AAAGTATATAATTAAAGTAATATTTTTAATTAATTAATTATAGTAAATTACATTGAATATTCAATCTTGTCTATATATCATTAGCATGGAGAAGCAAGCTGGTTTCCAAAAAATGTAAAGTTAGGTCTAATACTATGAGGTCGTAAAAATTTCCAAGTTTAGTCTATCAGGGGCCATCTACTGAATAAAGTCGTAAATCTGTTCTGGCTTTTCAGAGTGCTTTCCAGTTTTAGAGAATATAACGTTGTCAGTAACATGATAATTTAGCATGTCTGTTACATATCCTTTCCTTCCTATCATAAATGTTTCATAATTATGGGCTGTATACATACCAGAGCCCTTATGCAGTTTCATGTTCTTGGTAAGTTTAATCCACTCTCCTTTCTCGACCTCGTCATAGCCATTTTTTCTAAAGAATTCCCTGGCAACATCCTTTTTTTGATTCCACTATCCAAAAGATAAGTATACCTCTCTCTTAGACTAAGTTTATTGGCATGTTTAGTATTTCCTGGTCAGTCATGGTTGGATATGGCACCTGCTACTTAATCTTCCAAGGTGAGTCCATTAGTACAACTTCATAGAGCTTGCCGAATTTCTCAATTGCATCTTTCGCAATTTGTTCCCACATTCTTAGATCTTTGACGTCTCCCTCGTATAGTAAAGGTTCTCTGAATAATTTGTAGGTTAGTTTTTTGACTCTTTTTTGGATAGGTATGAGTTGATAGCCTTTCAAAACTTTTACGAGTACATCAGCTGGGCCCTCAATGAAATCTTGGTTCTTCTCATCCTGAATCTTTTTTTATATAACCTTAGTTTTATTCATATTTTTGTTGCACGTTATTTCATGTCTTGAGCAGTGATATGACCTCTCTTTTACAACCCCGCAGTATTTACATGTCCTCTTTAGTAACTGGTCTCTTGCTTTAGCTGACTTATGTTCTTCCCTATGGTAATTTGAAATATGGACTTCCAAGGCGTTGAGGCTATCATGCTATGAAGGGATAGAGCAGTATTGACAGATATAGATTTGAGGATTGAGTTTTATAATTTATTTACTGGTTTTGGGCATTTTAGTAAAATTTTGTTTTATGTAATATTACAAACTATTTTTAATTGCGTTATAAAATTGTGTTTTATTTTGAATATTCAAGGTGGGCAAAAACTTAGGAGGCCATTTTTTGTGGCAAAAACTTAGGATAGTATATTACTAGAAAAGTTTAAGGGTTAGCTTTATACTTTGACATACATGGCTTAGACATTTTTTATATTATCTAAAAATAAATTTATAATTATTAATAAAATCATATTATAGATTGATAAAGTTATGAATTATTAGTTATTATAGAATTAACTAAAGAATAATTTAAGCTTACAAAGCCATGTTATAGTTTTGAATGTTAATTTTTCATTTTAATTACTTTTTATAAATTTATTTTTATTTGATTATATTTATATAAAAAATGAAACATAATGAATCATACTGATTTTGTAAAAATCTATCTTTATACTTACAACCAAATTTAATTAATAAGTATATATTTTTAAAACCCAGAACGCTTCTTTCTCTTTTCATACTCATATTATATAATTTTAATTATATTTAAAACTTTTAATAATTTTTAATTAATAACGAAGTTATATTTCAATTATATTAAATTAATTAAAGTTGTTTGTTTAAAGTCAGTTGTAGAATAATAAATGAATTATATAAAAATATGTAGTCTCTATGCTAAAATAATTCTCGTAAACTTAATTTTGCTCGGTATAAATTTGATAAGTCCGATTATGAACCTAAATTATGGTAAAGTATAAGAAATTATATAATTATTAATACATTTTCTAACTACTTTGGGGTTATAACAACCATTTATTTTTATATAATATTCATATTAAATTTTAATAAAAGTTATAATAACAAAAGTCTTCTATTTTAAATGATAAGGTTTCAAGTTATAATAGTGAAATTTATAATCTGATCAGTATATTATTATAAAAGCTTTTAGCGAATTTCTATATAATATGGAAGCTCTGCCTCAAGAATCAAAATATGAGATCAGTAATTTAATAAGTTTTCATTTAACGTTAATAATTTTATATAAATAGCACAAGAGAATGGAGAGACAGGCTATCCATGGTCATGACGTAAGGGAGTTCTAGACTAGGTTCAGGGCAAAGAATGACTGGGTCAATTTTCTCAGGTTCAATAGTAAGATTAATTATATTAATATTAAAGAGGGCTACTTTTTACCCAATGATGAGCATATAACCATGAGGTCATCAAAGACTTCTTAGCAGGGAGCAAAACTCTTCTAAAATCTGGGGAGGTGGTTTAGCTCAACGTTCCATACTACGAAGAGCTCTCTGTAAAGAATATATTTGAGCAGATTAGAAAGACCAAGATATTATGAGATTCATAAATTATTACCCAGACTACACTGTTTTGCCAGATAAAAAGTATTTCTACGGGGTACTTGGCACCCTATAAACCAATTACTTGTCCCAACTTATCAAGCATGCTAACAGATCAAGGAACAAAAGAGACAGCTTAGAGGAAGAAAAGAAAAAATATAGATTAGAGAAGATGTATATAAAGAGTTACAAGGAGAGCCGTTTTTCTCTAGTAATATAAAAATTAATATAATTTATTTATATAGAAACGAAAGGCACTTTCTATGCTCAAGTAGAAGTCTCAACCTCGAGTATAGAAAAAAAAAGCGACAATATCATGAGATTTCCATGTCATTCCCTGATTATAAATAAATCGGAGAGAACAAAAGAGCTGTCATAATTAGTCAAGGGACATACCTATGGCACAAGAGTCTCCTGACTATAGAAGTCCCACAATGAATTCACTCAGTGATTGCATTTTATTATAACTATTATTATCTGTCTGTTAATTATTCATGTTTTTGTGTAAATAATTTTTCATCTTTAAAATATGTCTTTCTATCACCCTCCTCACCATGTCGAGATGAACCACTTCTATAGAGTCTCTTATGATTTTAGAATGTTAGGTTTCATTAATTTTGAAATTTTATACAATCATAGACTACTTGTACTTTTTCTTAATTTGAGAAAAAATTTCTTCTATACAATGAAACTCTGAAGAGTATGGGGCGTTGAAAAGGCACTCCCATTTGTATTCTTTAATTTGTTATTATACTATTTGCTATGGTGGCTCCTCAAGTTATCCCAAAAGATAACAACTTCCTCTTGATTGTTTAAACAATGAAGATATTCAATCATTGCTTTCACATCTTGCATGTTGATAGATTTAAACTTTGTATAATAGGCCTCAAGCCCCGCTTCCATGCTCACAGCCACTATCGATGCAAAAGTCCGAAGTTTGAGACCCTCCTTCTTTATTATTTAATTCATTCCCACTCTTGCCCATGAACGCTGAGTAACTACATAGGGCTTGAAGATGACCTCATCTATATAAATAATTTTCTTGCCACCTGCTACCATGTTAATCAGTTTAGAAAAACTTTCAAATCTCATTTAATTTATTTTCTATTGCTTTCTCTAGGATAGCCTATAGTAGATCTCATTACTTTGTATTTCACTTTATTCTTTTTGTAAATATAATGAAGTTAAGAAGGGGTAATCACTAAGTCAGGATATAGTCTATGAAGAGTTTTGCTCTAGTATGGAGAGAGTACCCCTTCCATTTGCTTAGAGTTTTTTATCAACCAAAAATTATTTTGTTTATTCAGAAATTTTCGAAATTTTGTAATTTTAAGAGTCCACCCTTTATTCATTACTCTTCCCATTAATGGCACAAACAGATCAAACAAATCTAATAGATACTTTCAGAAGCTTGGCAATATTACTCAGTGTTAGAATTAGTTTAGAGTTTTTTGTGGGGTTCTCGGTCCCGTATCGAAGCAACTTGACATACTTTTACATCATCTCATTTTAAGTTTAATCAGAGAGGTTTTTCATAGTTGGGTGTTTGTTATTTTTATTAATTTTAAATTATTATATATCACCTATAATATATCATGAATGACCCAGAGGATGATTACAAGAGAAGATCTTCACATGTCATTTCGGTGCTGGATGATTACGAGTGTGGTTTCATCAATTACTCAAGTGAATATGAAAAAAATTGCTAAAAAAACGTGACACCTTCCAAGATATTGACTTTGGTGCGATAATTTAGTAGACAAGAGTCTAGTTTATTCAAGGAGCCTATAAATAGATTCTCTAATAATTCAAAACCACTCAATTGTATTCTGAAGAAGTCAAGTAATTACCACCTGATGAAGTTTTCAAGAACGCTTATTGGCATCTGGGTAAGCAAGATTAATAGACTCTTAAAGCTTTATTACTGCAAGCAACATGGTAGCTGGGGGCCCACTGTTTGATTCTCCCGAAAAGTTTCATGCGTTGTATGAATCAAGAGCTCACATTTCAAAAAATCGGAAGTTTGAGATGCCTTGGGAGGAAGGATACTCCTACAAAAACTTGCCATATTTCTTCTACGACCCCAATGGGGATTAATGGTTCAGCCCTATTTCAACAAGAGTGTTTTCTGGAGTAATCCTCCGAAACATGAAAGCAAACATTCATGAAGGATGGTGGGGCCTCTTGGAGACCGATAACGCAGATAGCAAATTTATAATTCAGGTCTTGATTAAAAGTATCACAAATAAAAACGGCTTAGAAAAATACCAATAATAATGTCATGCAGCAGCAGTAGTTAAACATTCCAACAAGTGGTTGTTACTTGATTCTGCAGAAGAAGGGCCAATTGAAATTACCCCAGGAGGAGAGAACCTGAGTGAATGGTATCAAAGAGTCTGTTACATTACAATGCTAGCGATTCGTCCTGATAATCCGCCTGAGAGCAAGAGGGATTCATTCAAACGGGAGTGGTACCGCATCATGAAAGGGGAAAAGGTGATAAGGCAAGGAGGAAACAGGAGGCTCATTAAGAGCAGCAGGAAGAGTGTGCGAAAGGATCGGAGAACCAACCCTCATAACCAAGGGAATAAATAGCAGAGAAGCAACATGTAGTCAATACCCATAAGCACTCCAAGGAAACCAAGGGCAGAGTAGTTGATCGGCAAGAGGGCAGACAGAGGTAAAGACATGGATGCTAAATAAGCACTGCTTGACAGTACTTAAAAAGCCAGGGACAAGAGGTCTTAAGCGCACAAGGATTAGCAAATGGAGAAGCTCGATAACATTTATGCTGAGCATGTATTGATGATGAAGAATACGAAGTTCAAGTTCGAGAAGATGCTACATTACACTTCAGCTCTAGCAAATCTGGATGTGCTACCGTTTCCGGATGATGTGCAATAATAACTGTAATCTCCAGAGGAAGAAAGAGAAATAGTTACAGCTGCCTATTCTTGGATAGTGCTTCGGAGTTCAAGAGCGAAGCTAGCCCACTTTAAGATTTAGATTGCCGCAAATGGAGAGTAATTGCAATTATAGGCTCCAAATATTGAGAGAGAGGGACCCAAAAGTGGCTGGGTGGAGGAATAATTTCAAAAGATCATTCATTCAATCGAGGAACAGCTCTACGGATTGGTTTTTTTGATGCTCTAGGAGAACCCATTTATCCCCTACTCCTTTGCTTTGAACGTCAAACGCTTCATCAATAAAACAAAAGCCACCGGGTTCTAGTGGCGCTACGACGAAGAGATCAAGAACCTTTAGGCATGCATAAAGAAGGACAATAACCCAAAAGAGACACCTGCTGAAGCAAAGGCTTGCTATTAGCAAATTATTTAAATGATCAATAAACTATGACTAACGCCTAATAAGTGCAAATATCTAATTTAGTAAGTAAAGTATTTCAAATTTTCTTTCACTTTATTTTGATATCTTTTACAAAATAATTTGTAGAAATTATTATTGAAAAATTAAGGATGTTCTCTAAACATTAAATCTACGGATTAAAAGATTTAATTAACTAATAAAGATGAAAAACTCAAAAAAGGAATATTATTGGACAAATTTTCAGTAATACTGAATAAATAGCAGTTAAAACATGAGAACGAAAACGCTGATTCAGGTCAACTGCAAGGACATACTATTAAAAACACTAAATAAGGTGAACTATTTGTCATTCTTCTTTATCATGAAAAATTTATATGAAAAGTAACAGAAGAAAATTCCATCTTATGAGACTCTTCAAATCAGTATTGATGTTCTAATAAGTACAAAATCTAACGATTTACAAAAGAATAGCAAAAGACCTATTGCATAAAAGTTATAAAAGCAGGAATAAAAAAAAATTCTTAAATATGCTCTACAAATAAACATAGACAGAAAATATAATAAATGCGAATTTAAAGACTTGCATTCTTGGTATATTTACTAAATCACTCAATAACAATTTTCCACTATAGTGATTTATTAAATATATTTAAAAATACACAAAAACATGATATACGGTAAATTGATCTCTTAATATACATATTATTATTAGCAACTTATTAAATACTACGAAGATTATATCAACATTCCATTAGCACATTATGAATTTAAGTAACAACTAATTCAATTTTAAAATTATAGAATACAAAAATACTGAGCAATACATCCAATAACTACCAAATAGATTTTTGTAAATCCATTTTGAATTTTAGTTTCAGAAAGTTAGTCTATAAGAAATAATACAGCGAATAAGGTTAGCATTTTACAAGTTAAGATTACATAAGAGAAGTTTATGCATAATATTAGGGGGCAAATTAAACCAAAAAGAAAAAAAAATACGGTGGATACAACCTAGAATTTGACTGATAAAGATCAATAAAATATATTCAAGAAGCACATACTTCAAAAGAAGATGAAATATCATTTGAAAATTAAAGAATCATCAGAAGCAATTAATTTAATTACCATTAACAAGAATCAAACACTGCTGAAGTTGAATTGATTAATATTGGAATAAAATACGGAATAAAATATGGAATATAGGGGATTAATACAATTTATAAATTAAATTTTAAGAGTAATATGAAATCTATGCTAACCTTTAATACAAACTAACCATTGCTTATTTAACAAGTTAAAATTTATTAAATATTAATAATTAGAAAATAAAAGGCATAACTGAGTTGGTAATTTGACTAATTAATTATTAAAAAGACAATAAAAATAATTTGATGTATATAGATCTGAATGAAATACGTATAAAGCATTTTTATATTTGTTTATTATTTATCGTAATAAAATATCAATAAATGGAAATATTGAGCAGTACAATTAGTGCTATATTGTGAAGCTATAGCATTATTTTAGAATATAAAACTATAATTTATTTTATTGAAATTCATTATATGGAATTCAAACATCCCTGCGCCATAATCCTAATAGAACAAACGTTAATGAAATTAAGTTGATTTTATTTATTTTATCTTATGCTTAAATAAAACAAAGTTAAGATTCAATAACTTATAAGATCTTAGGAATAAATTTATGTGTCCAATTAATAATTTTCATAGTTAATATTGGGTTTTGTTTGAAATTTAGGTTTATTCACTTATACTGTTTAAATAAGAAGCGTTAGAACTAATGAAAGATAATTATTATAAATATATTTAAGATTTTATAAATTTAAAGATATCCTTTCCAATAATTTAATGATTTTAGGCAGCGCTAATGAAGTTTAGTTAATATTAAATACAATTCTAAATTTTGGTGAGGGGTTGGAAATAATCTACTTAATATACTTATCGCATTGTTAACAGAAATATATTAAAAACACAATCCACTCCTCATTTCCAAAATGATCATTTTATACTTAAATAAATGATTACCCTTTAAAATATCTTTTCTAAATAAAGAGTTAACACTCAATTTGAGGAATTTTGATCTAAAATAGTAAATTAATTAATTTAATCATAGACATAATATACTAAAAAGTATTCTATTAGACCAAGAGCACTCACATAAAATTTCTTTATTTTATTTTTTAGTGGTCTTGCCTTGTAGGACCACAGGTGCTTCGCAAGACGATACAAAAAGAGGACTATGAAGATGATATTGATAAGTTCAATGAAGATTATGATGATGAAGAGGAAGATCGAGCAATTTAGAGATATCTCTATTTTTATTAGTACAATTATTATTAGTTTTAAAGTTAATATAATAATTATAGATTTAAATTATTCATATTTTAAATCATGAATGCTTATTTAAATTTGGATTAATAAATTTAAAATTAAAATGTAAATGTTATATCTCAAAGGGTTTAACCATATAAATTTGCTTATTGTTTTAATGATAATTTCCTGTTGTGAGTTACAAATTTGATTCAATTTTGTTTTTTAAATATTACTCTATAAAAACCTATTCAGCTTTTTTTAATTTTCTTTATCACAGTTATTATTGGGTTTCAAAAATCTAAAAATAAAATGCATTATATTAAATATTTAATAGACTTTATGACTTATATTAGTTATATAAATTAAAATATATCCATTAGAATTAATTATGAACATCTTTAAAATAAGATAATTTTTAATTTAACGGTTAATCTCTTATTTGCTTAATTATATTTTGAAATTCGAGATAGATTTTGATAAAAATGTGTTATATATATAAATAATTGAATTTTTTTTAGTTTCTTTATCTGTATATAATCATCAACGTTATAGTAAGGAGTTGCTCTCATATTAAATCAATTTTTTATGCTAAACAAAATAAATTAGTTAAACTGAGAGTTAATTTAACTTTAGTTTTTATTATTAATTTCTTTAAAAAATGCATTAAATAATGCTATACACTTAATGGTCAAGGAATCTTTTTAAAGATATAATTATATTTTTGTTTTATTTTTTAATTTGAATAACAATCAACATCCTTTAACATCTTACTTTTCCGTTTCTTTCAAAAGTGCTTGTGCCCTTATTTGATCAGTTATCATTCATTTTATTACTCACTTATTTATGTAGCCTTTTTTCTGATATGTTAAACCTTTTTTGGCATATAATACATCTAGTTTAAAATATTTATTGCAGCAACTTTTGATATAATGTTCATTATTTCTTAGTGATCTGGTTTATTTTCAGTTTAGTTTGAGTTATATAGTTTTAAATCTATAGAGAACTTTCAAAATATAAATATTTGAAAAATGAGATAATTAAGTTTAATATATCATTAGAGTACTTGATTTGATGTGATTGGTAAATCTTGATTAGCTTTAAATTTGAAGTTCTAAGATCTCATTCTCTCGATTTGCTAAAGTGCAATTATAATTATTTAGATATATTTTTTAATATTTTGTTTCATACTATATTATCTTTCTACAATAATATGAATAGTATTTGTTTTTTATATAAATAAATATAATTTATAATCAATAATTTGGCAAAATGATAAATGTAGTACCTTCAGTTATTTTTATCAATTAATTTTTTACACATAATTATGAATTTGAAATTGAGCATATAATTATTTCACAAATATAATCTTAAGGTAATCCCTCAATATGATTGCAATTTGTGATTTTATTTCTTTTTCGTCAGTTTATTTAATGTTATATAATTAAATGAAATTATCTTTTAAGTCGTGGGATATTTAATTTTTTGGACCTATTTTATATTCTAATTAAGAAGTCTACTTCACATATTTAAATAAAAATGTTCTTAAAATTACAGTAATTTTTTTACTATAATATATAATCAAACATTATTGACTGTGAATTGGAAACAGGATATACTAATTTAGCCAATTTCTCTCTTTTAAGATCGCTTAATTATTTGTTTTATCCTATTTCTTCAAATGAAATATAGTTTTGCACTCGCTATTAGCAAATAATCTAAATATTAAAATTGTATAATGAAATAGTAATGAACAGTCTTATATTTTGCTTGATTTGCTCGTTGTAATCGTTATCTTAATATCTTTAGTTATTAAATCCTTGGGCGTATTATTCTCAAGGTAAATAATGTTTTTTTCAGTCAAATGCATATTTTGATTGATTTTTTTTCCACAAAATTTTGAATAAATTTCAATTTTGAAACAACTTTGTCAAATTTTATAATTAATTAATATTATATTTAAAAAATAGAAATATAATTAAAAAAACAAAGTAAAATAATGTTTTCCCTGAAATCAATTACATAAATGGTATTAAAAAGTAATTTTGCGAATCTATTTAGCTTTTAATAGAGGCTTTATCCTTTCTAAGAATTTATACTAAGTATGTTAAAAAGAATGATGAAATTCTTAAAACTTGAATTAACATAGTTTTATAACAGGCAATATGAGGTTAGTGAGTCACCGCTAAGTATTCTACGATAATTAATCAACAATAAACCTTACCTTTGATGTCAATTAATTCAGGTTTAAATATCATTTTATGGGTTATTATAAATGTATGATTAAGACTTTGAAAAATATTCTTATACAGCCTGATAAATTCTTTAATAAGTTTTGTGATATCAACATTTTTTAATTTTCAAAGATTACAAGTGAGGAAATTATAAGCAGAGATGTATTAATTATCTACTGAAGGAGTTAAATCTGCCGTTTAAAAGCATTAAGCTGTTATGTTAAATTTAGATTGATTGGTCTTTCTTAAATTTGCTAGCATTTATGAAAATTTATTCTTTGCAATTTATTAGATCTATAATTATGGAGATAATATCAAAATGATTTCAAATCAATAAAAAATTGAACTTTAGAATTTATTATTAAATAGAAAGAAAAGGCCTATATTATTTCAGAGATGCTTGCATTTATATTAAATTCATCTTATGATTGCTAAATCAGTTTTTCATTTGGTTTTTTCTGAGACTATTCATACATCTATTAGTATTATAATTCATAATAAATGAAAATTTAAAAATTATATATTAAAGTGATAAAATTATTTAATTTAATTAATTGAATCGTTTTGGATTAAATGAAAAATTTTTCGTTTAATTATGGCAATTAAATGTAAATCTAAGTTATATAATATTTAATTAAATTTAAATCTATAGAATTTGGATAAACATTAATTCTTCAGCTTATGTTTAAAAAAGAAAAAGACCTTTTATATTTCTAACTATTTAAATTTAATTATAATATCATAGATTTGATCATGTTAATTTAAATATTTACCTTTTAAAATGCATTAAAATAATCATTTACAAAAAGAATTCTTAAATGATATTAAAAGTCAAATATAGCATAAGCTGGATGAGTCTTCCAAAAACATAAGTATAAACTATGACCTTTTAAATCAAAACCCCAAAACCCCTTAATGAGGTTTATAAGTGCTTTGATTTGTAGGGAATTTGTTAGGGGTTGGGGTTATTAATTAAATGCGAGACTAAAATTACAAGCTTTTGGGGTCTATTTATGATGAAGAGTATATAGATTTAGTGTTTAAACTGCGTTATGGAGGTGATATGTATAGTGAATAACTCAAACCAGTACTGAACTATAAGTCTATTGCACTGCTCTTAAAGCGTAGTCCATCAACTGTTCGCTCTCACTGCTTGAAAGCTGTGTAATTAAAGCAATAATAGCTGAATTCTTAGCCAAAGAGGAAGTCAAAGTTTCTATAGAAGCATATTGACTATCTTATTAATGAAAAAACTTTGAAGTATTGGGCTCACTTCTCTCTCGACTAACGAGCTGTTATGTTTCATCGCCAGTTCCCTGAGTTGAAGATCTCTGCATAGTCTGTTGCAAATATTTATAAATGAAACGGTATCTCTTACAAAGGTGTAAATCGTATCAAGAGAGTAATTGACTTCACTCTGCCATTTTACAACAACAACTTAAATTATATTTATAATTAAATGAAGAGAGCCTTATAGAATAGTATTAAGTTTATTCATGCTGACGAGGCTGTGTTTACATTCAACATTTTCATTTAGAAGTCTTGGTATAAGAGGCATACCAACATAGAAGTATATGACTAGAAAGTCAAGGAATAAATAATGGTAATTCTTGGAGGAATTAGCGAGGATACTGGTTTAGAAACTTATGTTATTCATCCTCGCTCTATTAAGACAGAGTAGTATATAAAGTTCTTAGAACAGCTGAGAGAGAAGTACCCTGAATAAGAGATTATACTACTCGTTGATAATCTTTCTGTTCATAAGACCAAAGAAACAAGGAAGAGTTATGAACAACTTAGAATAAAGCCAGTGTTCAACGTACCTTAAAGTCCATAGTTTAATGGAATTGAGTTCTACTGGGGAATATTAAAAATTCATTACAAGAAACTGCTGCTATACCACTTGATGCATGACCTACCTATCGATACAGTAGACTTTATTAAAAGTTCAGCTAAGAGAGTTGATAATTAATTGGCTTAAAAGTGTGCTAAGGAAGGGAGAGTGAATATATATAAATAAGTTTTATAGTTAAGTTAATGAATATATAAGTCACATTTAAAATTCTTCAGAGGGAGCTGGCTTCTCTTTCTTTTCTTCTACTTCTTGCTTCTCTTCTCCTAAGTTTCTTCTCTTGCTGCCAGCTCCAGCATCTATGTTCATTGACTCTGGCGGCTAAAATATTTGAATAAAGTCTCTTGCTAACTTCATACTTCGTCTGCGACTTTCGCTCTCTGTGAAGCATGCTCTATTCCTTCATCAAAAAGATGCCAGCACCAGATTTTTCTAAAGAGTTAAGCTACAAATCTTACTTGAAATATAAGGGTGCTTCTGCAGCTCTGATAAGCCAGCTCTCACTTATCTTGATCTCTTATTTATCCTTATTTTCTGAAGAGAGGCTGTACCTTTTCTTATGAGATTCTTGAATAATTTCTTTCAAGTAGTCACCTTTGATAGTTGCAAATATGCCAAAGAAATAGTTTCTTTCAGGAATTTTATTTGACAACTGCTTCTTAGTAGACAGGTACTGCGAAACCTCTGGGT
>ARYC01000033.1:0-24286 GCA_000711775.1 Oxytricha trifallax
TCCCGGTCTACCGAGACCCCCTACCCCAACCCCTCACCACCCACTACCCCACCCATAAAATACCCCATTTCATATCAAAATTTTTGTCCTCAAGGTATGAATCGATTTCCTTCTTGACATCTCGACTACATGACCCTTTTATATATAAAAATATCATCAAATTTTCAAAAGTTTTCTCCTTCTTACTAATGCTTAATATAACTTTGTACTTAAGTTTTTACTTGATTCTCTCGGTAATTCGATTTTTTATGCTTACTATGAAAGAAAAATTAGTTTAAAACTATTTTCTCGAAGTATCAATTATAATTGTTAAATATTTTATTTATTGACAATTATGCATAAATTTTATAAAAATATTTTTATCAATTGAATCATCTTCTTTGAATATAATTCCTAATAAAAGTTTCATAATTTTTTTATTTTTTTTAAATACTTTATTTCGTTTAATAAAAAAATTTGTTATTTCTTTGATAAATTTGAGAATAATCAAAAATGTTTAAACTATCAGATGATTGTAATTCACATAAGTCTTTATAAAAAACTTTAGAATATAAAAAACTTTCGCAGATTCAATTTTGATTAAATTCCAGTTTAAAAACAAGAAATCTAAAGAGAAAAGTTCTTAATAAAGACTTATGTGAAGTACAATCATCTGATAGTATAAACATTTATGATTATTATCAAATTTATCAAAGAAATAACAAATTTTTTTTATTAAACGAAATAAAGTTTAAAAAAAAAAAAAAAATTATGAAACTTTTATTAGGAATTATATTCAAAGAAGATGATTCAATTGATAAAAATATTTTTATAAAATTTACGCATAATTGTCAATAAATAAAATATTTAACAATTATAATTGATACTTCGAGAAAATAGTTTTAAACGAATTTTTCTTTCAAAGTAAGCATAAAAAATCGAATTACCAAGAGAATCAAGTAAAAACTTAAGTAAAAAGTTATATTAAGCATTAGTAAGAAGAAGAAAAATTTTGAAAAATTGATGATATTTTTAAATATAAAAGGGTCATGTAGTCGAGATGTCAAGAAGGAAATCGATTCAGACCTTGAGGACAAAATTTTGATATGAAATGGGGTATTTTATGGGGTGGGGTAGTGGGTGGTGAGGGGTTGGGGTAGGGGGTCTCGGTAGACCGGAGGTGGGGTAGGGGGTGGGGTAGGTGGTCTCGGTCGGAACAAATATGCTTATAAGATATATCCTTTCAATTACTTCCTTGCTGATGACAAGTTCCAAATGGAATTTGCTAATGAATATTATGCGCTTTAAAAGGCAAAGTTAAATGAGTGTAGGCATATTATCTAGCTTGATGCTATTTTACTTGGTAAAGATCATGTAGCCTTCAGGCTTCCTTTACTTGAAAGACTTACAGAGAATTCTTATCTGACAATAGATGTCAGAGAAAAATTAGCTAGATAGTATAGCAGATAGTTGAGGAGATTGAAGAGCTTCACAAGCTAGGGCATGTTCACAGAGACTTAAAGCCAAAGAATATCATGATAAACTTTCAGCCTCTTAGAGATTATATTATTGTTCAGCTCAAAGAGTGCAAGCCTCTGCATAAGGAAATGTATACGCAACTCCTGGATATTTCCCAGAGAGAGGACTGGAGAGATGGAGACACTTAATGGGATATCTGGGCTCTAGCAGTAATAATAATAGAAAGCGACATGCCAAGAAACGATTACTTTAGCTGCAGAGGGAGAGAGATTCTAAGCAGAGAATCAAACAATATCTCGATAAAATAAAATAAATGAAGGTCTCAGAGAACTTGCAAACTCAACTATAATCAAGCCAAGCTAAGAGAATTAACAAACAATAGAAACAATCAAACATCAACTTAGAAAGATATCAGAGAACTGCCACATGACTCTAAGCTTATGTTTGTGTGAAATATTTTAAAAACTCGCTAGTTATACTCACTTAAAATACTAATATTTAAACATTAAACCCCTACATAAACCCTATTAAAACCCTAATAAAGTATGCACTAATAGTCTACTTTTATCAATCAAAAACTCAATCAAACTACTGAAAGGGTTTTGGGGTTTTGATTGTATTATTTGTTTTTCTATCTCATAAATATTTTTATTAAAATAAACTGATATTATTGAACACCCAACTTAAATTAATTAAGTTTAATTTTTTAATTAAAAAAATTATAATTGATTATTTAAAAATTTACAAACTACAAAAAATTAAGCATATGAGATAAAATGGATATAAAAGGGGGAATTGGTGAGAGTATTATAATATATTCATTTATTTAATTATATCTGAAACTTCAAGCTAACGAACAAGTAGCATGTAACAAAATTTTGACATTCTTAAGTTTATCTAAACTTAATACAACACAGATGAAGATTTTCAAAAAAGTCTCATTGCAGATTTAACTGCTAATTAGATCAACACTGTTGAAGAAATAGTAGTATTTTTGGAAAAATCTTCGTCAAATCCTGACACCGCCCTTACCGTTCACTAGTCCCTCAAAATATTATAAAAAGATATTGAGGAATCTCTGGCTGGATCTGATCAGTAACCTAAAAGTTCTCAAGATCAGCGGAATACTTCCATATAATATCAAAACCATCAGTTAGAAGGTCTTGATCATTCTTAAATCGAAAATGTACCAAATGTAGATTTGGACAAGGTTCTGTCTCCTCAAAACTTAAAAGAACAAAATATTCTAGACTTCACGTCAATGGAGTCTAAAAATGACGAATTAACAATTAAGTCACTTATTGACCCTTCACAATTAATTATTGACCAATCTCTGGAAATTAACCAATCAGAAATTAGTAATTTAATAAGTAATTAATAATAAGTTTTAACAAGCTAGGATTTAAATGATTAATAAATTTATAATAATAATTATAATAATAATGAAAATTAAACTTAATAATAAAATTAAAATGAGAGAATCCCTGATTAAATTAATGATGATAAAAAATATAACAAAGCTCAGGATGAAACTTAAGAGTTTGAGACTCAACTGACTTAATATACTTCTGAGAAACATAAGGAGGAGGAAGAAGAAAAGACCTCCATCATTTCTGCTGATGAATCATAACCCCAAAACCCCTGAAATAGTTTGATAGAGTTTTTGATTGATATAAGTGGACAAACTAAGCATAATTCATTAGGCTCTATGTAGGGGAAGAGTTTAAAGAGTAATTTAGGTTAGTATATTAGAGATTTGGGGTCAGTTTATAAACAAAAAATTTATGAGGTCTTGTTGTACAGAATCATAATAAAATGTACATTTTAAATTAATAAACCTAATCTTTTTACAAAAGAGCTTTGTTATGAGTTTATTTATATTTTTTTAAATAATAATAAATATAATTACCCTCATTTTATATTATAAAATATTATGAGATTTTATTCGGTTCAAATTATATTGCTATTATATGTAAGATTATGCTAAACCATGAATAATTTGAATTTAATTCAAAAGAAATGTATAATAATGGCATCTCATAATTGAATAATGTTACTGCAATGATAAGATTTGTAAATTTTTATATATAAACTGACATTAATACTCTCAAGATATCATGCTATATAAATAATTCAAAAATTTCAATGAAAAAAGGAATTTTTTGAATAGGTAATTTAATTGCTACTACTCTATACTTACTAGGAATATAAGATTATAATACGAAAAAAGTGAGTATTTAAAAAATGTTAGATTTACTACAATAAAAGTGTATATGAATATGCAAATATCTTGATTATAATAAAAAGGTAAAATATGAGAGACTAAGGTAATAAATTAAGTTAAAAAGCGAACTAAAAATGTTTTAACATAAGAAAGTGATGCGATTCACTTTTTTAAAAATTATTGCATAAGATATTTTTTGTAAGAATTACATTTTAATTAAAAATTCAGTATTCCTTATATTGAATCATTTGTCACAAATTTATATTTAAAAAAATTAAAGTAATTTATCAGAGCATTGTAAGGTTTTTAATGCTATATGAATGACGTTAAAGGACATTAATACAATCAGTACGAATCAGTATTAATAGATACTTCTGTAACAATAATTGATACTTCTACTTCAATGATAGATGCCTCTTTCACAATGATAGACACTACTAGTACTTTACTAGATCCTCCAAGCACTACACACTAGTAAAATGACTTAATAGATCCATCAAATCAATAAAATGAAACCCAAGTAATAGACGAAGATGATCCTCACAGATAATCTATAGAGGTAAAAACTATTGAAGACTACTATAAAAAAGTAATAAAAAAAGACTTCGTAAACCCTTATTCTTATGATATTGAAAACACTGTCAAACAAGAGCTAGATAAATATATGGATTCGAATGATTATGAAAAAATTGAAGAATACTTGAATAACAGTGGTAACCCTTAATTAACAAACTAATACTTAAACTACTTGAAATTAAACAACATCAGCCTATACGAAGAGTTCCTTAAAGATTCAAAGATTTTTGAAGACGAAAAAGAATTTGTAAGTTAAAAGAAAAACTTAGAGACCAAAGCTAAGGCTAAAAGGAATTTACCTTAATGCGAAGAAATTGTCTATAGCTTTGTTGATAAGGATATTCATAAATCATATAAGCTCTACTTTATACTTACGTCAAAGAAACTCGAAATTCTTGATCCTTAAGAATACTAAGTACAAGTTATATTAACCCCCCCCTTGACCTTCTTTTTATCTTACTTCTTTTTAAAAATCTAAATCCTTATATAAAATTATGCAAAATACTTAAATTTAAAAAAATTATTTTACAATATATTTGAGTTTTTAGTCCATTTCAAACTAAATAATTAGAAAATAATTTTAATATATAATATTTCATTGATAAATTCTAAATGGTAAAATTAATTAAATATAAAATCATGGCAGATATCTAATACATAGTAACTCGAAATTCAAATTTGTATTGATTCTACGATAGATCCAGCAATTTTATTTGGATTTAAAATTTGCACTATTCCTGAATTGTCATTAGGTAATGAGATATTTAGATTTTGAGCTGACTCCCAAAATTAAATAGGATTTTTAATTTTAATTTATTTTACCAAATCGAGATTTTCATTCAAAATTAAAAGATCTCGAAATACTATATAATCTTTTTGAAAATTTTATTTATGCCTTTTATTGTATATTTGAATAAAAATGAGTATATTAATTTTATAAATATTCTATTTTTGTGAGAACCATCAAAATTTTTAAAGCATAATATTTGGTGGGATTTAATGAAAACTTAATCAATACTAATATATACAGTAGAACAAGGAAGATGTATAAAAGCTTATAGAGGACCTTCAAGATATTGATTAAGACACAAAAGATATATTTTTAGGTAATTTGGAATCAATTGATGATCTTATTTAAGAGGTTTTTAATCTTTACAAGGAAAATGAATCGGCTGCCAGGAATATTCTAGAAATTGTTAAAAAGCTTTCATTTTTAACTTACTAAAAGATTATTCAAAAGGAGAGAATGACTTTATTTTTGGATTAATTTAAAGGACTTTAAAAATAGGAAATTAAAAAGATTGAAAACTTTATAGATTCATTATATGAACAAATCCTCGATGACGCTATGAGTTAAGCAGAAGAAATCTTTCTACTGAAATCAGATATAAGTCTCAATTTTATTAAACAACTGGAAATGTATTACCCAGACTTTTACTCAAGTGTATCTAAAGATCAAGTCATACTCGCCAAAAGTTCTGATTGTGTAAAATAGTCAGTTGAGAAATTCGTTAAGAACCTTTTATACACTGAAGATGAATTTGAACAAAATAAAAGTAAAATTGCAAAGTTAAATAAGAATTAAATGCTTGAACTTTTGGTTGAGATTAAAAACTAGGACAGCTAGACCTTTAAATGAATATTGATTAAAAATAAAAAATTTTCAGATAAATATAAATTATGAGGCAAGTTTTATTATAAACTTACTTATTACCTCTTAGAATTGTATTTTTAATAATTTTCATTTTATATAGTATTTTATAAATAGCAAATGATTTCAAAGAATAAATCGAAAAGAAGGGCATAAAAATTCCAAAGTCTAGACAAGAAATTTAACTTGAGAGTTTTGTAGAATTAAATTAAATCTTGAAAAATCCTTCTATATTGAAGACTACAATTGATTTTTTTTCAATTGACTACAATTTCAATCTTTAATAAGCGTAGGATAAATTAATATCAGACTTTAAAAAAAACAACATTTTGGATCATGATAATCAATAGCCTAAAGCCCCTAATGAATTTTATAAATTTTTTTGACTAGAAAAATATAATTGGGGTCTTATTGGGTTACTAAAGAAAATAAGCCAATTTGTAAATTGAGAATATAAAAATTTATAAGAATTTAGGGTATATTTTTTTGAGAAATATTTAGATTTACTGTTTAAGATAGGTATGTTACGAGCACTAATATAGACTAAGTAAAACTAGTGCTAAATTATGCAGCAATTGATGAGAAATATCAAAGCCATTACACAAAAGTGGCTCAATTATTAAGTATTACTGTCGGGTAGATGTTTAGCATTTCATTTTTGGATCTTTAAAGCATCCTTCAAGAAAATAAAAGTAATTTAGGCTAAATTCAACTACCTATGTTATTATAAGACTTGGGTCACACTTACAATTAGATTAGCGAGATGTAACTGTTTAATTGCAAGTTTCATAACATGCGTATCTGTTCCTACCGAGATACCCTACCCCACCCCCTACCCAACCCCTACCCACACCCCATACCCTAACCACCCTACCCACCCCCTTAAAATACCCCATTTCATATCAAATTTCCTTATCTTCAAGGTCTAAATCGATCTCCTTCATGTCATCTCGACATCAAAGACCCTATTTTATATATGAAATAGGATATAATATCAAATTGCTTTATTTCCATAATTGAAAACTTTTTCTTTAATATTTTTTTTTACTTATAGTAAGATATTTAAATACTATGGTAGGAAAAAAATTTTATAAAATTTTTTATCCCTTAAATCAACTCCATCCGACATAACTCGAAGAAATAGTATGATTAATTTTTAAGTTTTTAATTTTCTTATTTTAAATATCTATTTGTCCATTATTATTTATAAATTAAGAAAATAAAAAACTTAAAAATTTAATCATACTATTTCTTCGAGTTATGTCGGATGGAGTTGATTTAAGGGATAAAAAATTTTATAAAATTTTTTCCTACTATAGTATATAAATATCTTACTATAAGTAAAAAAAAATTTTAAAGAAGAAGTTTTTCAATTATGGAAATAAAGCAATTTGATATTATACCCTATTTAAAATATAAAATAGGGTCTTTGATGTCGAGATTTCATGAAGGAGATCGATTTAGACCTTGTAGATAAAAAATTTGATATGAAATGGGGTATTTTTTAGGGGGTGGGGTAGGGTATGGGGTGTGGGGTAGGGGGTGGGGTAGGGTATCTCGGTAGGAACACGTATCTACCATACTTAGACTTAAAAAATATTTATAGAAGAAATGCTATTAAGTTCAAGACTGTCAGCAGAGTGATGAGAGTGATTGATTTTACAGTGCCATTTTATAGTAATAATTTAAACTATATATATGATTAAATGCAGAGAGGAGATACTAATAAGATCAAGTTCATAGACGCTGATGAAGCGGTGTTCACTTTCAACACCTTTATTAATAAGTCATGGTACAGAAATTTGATAATATAGAAGTTCATGACAATAAAGTGAAGGTTGTCTCCCTTGCAATTTTAGCTGGTACAAGTGAAGATTCAGGATTAGAGAGTTATGTTATACACCCTTGCTCTATTAAGCGCGAGTAGTATATAGAGTTCCTACATAAGTTGAGAGATAAATATAACTATTAAGAGATTATCCTAAGGAGCCTAAGAAAGCTTATGAAGAGTTAAACATAACTCCTATTTACAACGTTCCTTAAAACCCATAATTGAATTGAATTGAATTATGCTGAATTTAAATAAAGACTCATTACAAGAAGCTGCAGCTGTATCATCTTATGCATGACTTGCCCATTGATACAATAGACTTAATTCAAAGCAGCTGTAAGAGAGTGAGCGAAGATAAGACAACAATTTGTGCGAGAGAGGGAAGAATGAAAGTTAAGTTTATAAATAAGTTTTAGATTTAAATGAATGAAAAGTTCACATATTAAATTAACTCATAAAGGAAATTGGCTTCTCTTTCTTTTTCTCTTCTTATAGCTTTCTTGGGCCAAAATTTCTTCTCTTTGTGCCAGCTCCTGCATCTATGATCATTTCATCTTGATTTTCAACAACTCTTCATAAATAGTCTATGTCTTTATCTCTCTGTCAACACGTAAGATTTTTCATGAGGAAAATATCAGTTCCGGGTTTCCCTAAAAAATTATGAATCATTATGAATCAAAGCTTACTTGAGAGGTAAGGATGATTCTTAAACTCCGCGAGTCAGGTCTCGCTTATTAGTATGCCTATTATTAATTAAAAAACTTAATAGGTTGCCCCTATAGGATTAGTGACTAAAGTCAGAGATGATACACAATCCAAGTTTTCAATAAGTCAACTAAAACTACTCCCCACTTTCCACCGACCATGTTGATGATTGTCTTGAATTAGACTAGGGGCAGTTACTCTATTGTACTTCAATGACGAGTAACAAAAATGGAAATTCTAAATATAGACGTCAACTACCAAGAAGTATATCTTATAGTATGCACGCTAGACGAAACCAATATTTTGGACTACTTCTCAAGTCGATTCATAGAAAAAGATGAGGCAAAAATTAAAAGAAGAACGCTTAAAGGTAAATACTAAGCGAAACAGAAAGAAGAACTCATCTCGCAACCTCTTCCACAACACCAGTCTTAACAAGAGCATTACACCAGTCTCTTCCAAAAAGAATTAGAGTCAGAGTCTTTTCTCGTAAACCTTCATTTAGAGGTTTAGTCAACCTCAAACTCAAGTTAACTCTCTATTTAATGACTAAATTTTTAAGGCTAATAAATAGGATCTCAAAGCCTCATTTCTCAATAAAATTTATTTACACCTAAGGCCAATATGGTATCGCTATTTAATAATACAAATACAAAATGCCTTCACTAGACTAATGGGGCAAGCCTATAAATAACAAACCAAACTAATCTCCAACATGGAATGATTTGTTTAAACCAGGCTTCAGTATCTCTAACATTGAAGGTATAGATAAAGCCCAGAGACATGAACAACAAAACCCCAACTTTCAAAGTTCTTCAGTTTTCACTACTAAATAGGTAAAAATACAAAATACTCATAAGATAGGGATGACGAACTTCTATTATCAAATAGGAGGATCGAAGATTTCTAACCTTAAAACATTTTTGACCAAATCAATTTACCACACAACTTAATTGTAAAAATCAGAAGCATGCCTCAAACGAACTAAAAAACACTCCAGTCACAGAATGAACTCACCAATGACTAAACAAGAGTAAAATCCGTAGTGCCAAAAGACGGCTAAACCCATCAGAGAATACAGATACTTCCACCAGAAATGAAATGGAAGTCGACAACCTGATCAGATCCACAAAAGAAATTAAGAATTAGAGAGCAATTTTATTAATGTTTAATAATTAATACTAAATATCAAACTCAAATTAAGGATTAAGCCAAGATGATTTAAAACTTCGAAACTTGAATAATTAAAAGAATATTAGTTGCACTAATTTAAGAAATATGCTAGGTATTAGATAGTCCAGTCATTTGAAAGATCCCTTGAAAAACTTGTCAATCAAAAGCAGTACTAAATTAACATTCAAACAGTTAATTATCAACGCAATACTCATAAAGAAAGTCAAGTCAAAGAAGACCAAAATCATCCTCAAGAAGAAGAGAAAGTGAAGAAGAGCAAGAGCAGAAGTAGGCCTAGAAAAGAGTGTCTCATGACAGCCACTTTAAATCTAAAAGGGCTTATCCCTTAATTATTATCATATATAAACGATCGGGTTCCCTAGAGACCTCAATGTGGTCATATTATTATTAGTATACCTTGTTTCTTTTAATCTTTATGAGAAATAGAATACCATTTCTTTTGAGCTTCTTCAATGATATTTATGAGATAACTCTCTCTGAAAGAGCCAAAAACACCAAAGAAGAACTTCCTTTCTGGAAGCTTGTTAGAGAGTTGTTTCTTGGTAGGAAAATAAACTACATACTCTTCATCTTTCAAGGCATCATCGTAGAGATTAGTGACTGAAATCTCTGGATATTTTGATAATTCTATCAACTTAATTTCATTGTTTTTGAAAGCTTCTTCTCGTCACAGAGTATAGCTTTTAAGAATCAAATTTTGGTACATTCCTTTGTAGGAAGGAATAATTCCACTATATTATATGATTAAGCATATGTTACATGCTTATCATGTTGAATGAGGTATCGATAGAGATCTTCCTTGCTTCTAAATCTTGAGATCATTTCTTAAGCTTCAACCCTCTTCATTGCAGAACTTATAGTTTCCATCCTTGTTCCTTCTCTTGTTATTGAATTTCAATTTTAAATATAAAAAGTTCTGGATCCTAATTTTATTAAATCTCAGTGTTAAATATGGGCATTTTATAGAAGGTCAACCTAGTAAGGATACATGGAGAAAGTTCGCAGAAGCTCTAACAAACTGCTAAGTGGAGCTCCATTTTTATCAATTTAGTTCCATTTAATTAGCACTGAATTTGTTTAAATTTAATTAGTACTAGTACCAAAGCAGTTTAATTTTAATTGAAAACAATTTAATAGTACCAAAACTAAATTAGTACATATTTTTAAACTATTGAGGTTTTAATGGAAAAGTTCCAAAATGGTTCATTAGCACAAGAACTAACCTGAATTTTTTATAAGTTGGGGCCAAAACTAAAAATTTTAAGTAAGAAATTAGAAAAATTATAAGTAAAAACTAAGCATAAATATGATCTTAAACACCTGAGAATCGACATTTATATCTGCAGTGCAAAAGTGTAGAAGCATTTGCAAAAGAACACTTAAGTGAATTCTTAATTCAATTAAAGATTAAGAATTTTTTTATTTATACCTGCCAAGAGAAAGTCTAATAATTTTGAGTAATAAAGACAGTAATAGAAGAGACTCAATATATAGAAGCTGTATGAATTGATGAACCAACAGTAAGTAACACTATTTCAGCATGCTTGTAAGCGAAAGCAATGAACATACCTGCATTAAATGCAATTGACATTAGCAACTGTATTGATAGCTATTTGCATATAAGCATCCTTGCAAAACAAAAACTTACTGTGATTGATGAGTATGCATACAAGGTGTATCCATTCAGCTATCTGATTAAGAATGTACAGTACTTAAATGATTTTGCTAACTAATACATGATTCTAAGAGAGGCTTAGAGAAGAGATTGCAAGAACTTGCTTAAGCTAGATGGTGTTATTTTAAGCTATAGTTTTATTGCATTAAGGCTAAAGTAATATGAAATGACTCTGAGAGATTATCTGACCATAACAGATAACAAGATGATTTGAATAATATAGTAACAGAAATGATAAAGAGTGTCAAGGAGTTGCATGAACTTGGATATTTTTATTGAGATTTAAGCCTGAAAATTTAATTATAGACCTCTGTCCTTTAGAAGAAGTTATTATTTATTTTAATCGAGAATTATGATAAGAGATACCTTAGCAAAGGTTTTTGGAACACCAGGATACTTTTCAATAAGAGAGATATGGAATAAATGCTCTGTTTAGTGGGATTTATATGCAATTGGAGCAATTATACTAGAGAGTGTTATGGAAAGTATGGCTTACTTTGGTACAGTTTGAAAAATAATCAATCAGTTAAGCTTAGAAGCATGTCAAATTACAGGGTATATGCAAGGAAATAAAAAAGATAATAAAGATCATAATTATCAGTGCTCCCTCCTATCCTTGATAAAAATTGGATAACATAATTAAGCCAAAAAGACAAGTAGATAAAAAAATTTTGAATTAAATAATTAACTTAACACTCATTAAATATATTTAAAACTCACATAAAATTTGCTTTTTCTCTGCTAACCCCAATAAGACCCCAACTATTCCATACAATTAAAATAACTAATACATCTAATTAATTCTTTTTGGATTTTAAATTTAATAACTATCCTATTTCATTATGTTAAAAGTAGACTTGATCCAAAATTATTAATCCATAAGTTTGTTTCTGTTAAACCAGACTTTATTATTACTAGATCATGCCTAATCAAATATTTGCATAAGGCCTCAGATAAAGAATTAAGAACTCAACTTGTGATGTGCTTAAGTAACTACACACCTTTGCCTATGTACTCTTTAGACTGGAACTAGGACAGTCAATAAGAATAAATAGAAATTATAGATGAGATTTTTTATGTTTTTGAGAAACATCTGGCAATTCTTAATTTTGCAATTACAAATGATTAGTAAAAACTCTCTAAAAACGCAGAAAAGATACCTAATATGATATTAAGTAGAAGTTTCGAAAGTGATTCCGAACGCCATATTAATCAAAACCCCAAAAACCTTTCAGTTGTTTGATTGAGTTTTTGATTGATAAAAGTAGACTATTAGTGCATACTTTATTAGGGTTTTAATAGGGTTTATGTAGGGGTTTAATGTTTAAATATTAGTATTTTAAGTGAGTATAACAAGCGAGTTTTTAAAATATTTCACACAAACATAAGCTTAGAGTCATGTGGCAGTTCTCTGAATTTTATCTTTCTAAGTTGATGTTTGATTGTTTCTATTGTTTGTTAATTCTCCTAGCTTGGCTTGATAATAGTTGAGTATGCAAGTTCTCTGAAACCTCCATTTATTTTATTTTTTTCGAGATATTGTTTGATTCTTTGTTAGAATCTCTCTCACCTATGCAGCTAAATTAATCGTTTCTTGGCATTTCGCTCTCTATTATTATAACTGTTAGAGCCCAGATATCCCATTAAGTATTTCCATCTCTTCAATCCTCTCTCTCTGAGAAATATCCAGGAGTGGCGTACACATTTCCTTATGAAGAGGATTGTACTCTTTGAGGTCTGTTGAAGTCAATAATATAAACTCTAAGAGGCTGAAAGTTCATCATGATGTTCTCTGGCTTTAAGTCTCTATGAACATAACCTAGCTTGTGAAGCTCTTCAATCCCCTCAACTATCTGCTATACTATCTAGCTAATTTATCTCTGACATCTATTGTCAGATAAGAATTCTCTGTAAGTCATTTCAAGTAAAGGAAGCCTGAAGGCTACATGATCTTTACCAAGTAAAATAGCATCAAGCTAGATGATATGCCTGCACTCATTTAACTTTGCCTTTTAAAGAGCATAATACTCATTAGCAAATTCCATTTGGAACTTGTCATCAGCAAGGAAGTAATTGAAAGGATATATCTTGTAAGCATATTAGTCATCAGTAATGACTCTCTTCTCTATTTTATCTTCAAGAGTGAGGTAGCTTTCTAGGCAAGAATCTAAGTCAATAATTTTTAATATGGGAATCTTCATTGCCTCTATTTTAACCATGATTTTATTGATCTCAGAGACTGGAAAGTTCTTGACTGCTTTCTTCATTTTAACTTACTTCTACACTTCAACTCGAAGAGACTCCACTGGGTTTCTTGATCTTCTCTTTTAGAGGAATCTATTCCCTGTAGGTTCATGAATAAAGACAAAACTTTAATTGTGCTTTTTCTTTAAGTGCACTTTGAGGTCTCTAGTATGAGAATATGGCTTCTCACAGAACTCACAGACATACTTCCCATCTTTCTTTTAATGCTTGAGATATAACCTTGGCATATCATTGTGTATATCTCTCAAGCGTCTCTTATAATTTGTCTTGTAAGGGAAAACTTTATTGCATTCTTTGCATTAATAGTAAACTTTAGCTGGTATTTATTAATGCTCTATGGCGGGTTGTTTAACCTCTTCCTCAATTTGCACAGCTTCTTTGATAACCTCCTACTTAATTTATATTTAAATCTCAAAGCTAGAATGGTCAAAGTTGTCATAAGTAGGCTCCCACTGAGTACAAGCGTCTCTGGTTTCTACTTTTCTTGGTTGATGGAATGATAACTTTTATTGACTTGATCAAAGTAATGCCGCTCTTCTTAACAGGTTAGCGCTCATTTTAGTTTGCTTATATATTTTATTATAATAATGATATAATATACCTTGATAAACTATAGTAGTCGAGTATAAGACACTCTGGTAGATTCTTTGCTGAGAGGTAAGAAAATTAACTAACCATAAAAGCCTGTAAGTTGACAAATTTTATGAGAATTTTATACATTTTAGTAAATTAAAATACTCCTAATAAAGTTTTTTGATTCTCTAGGAGGTCCTCCAAATCAAGTTTGAACTGAATTTGGAGGTAAAGTTATTAAACATTTTTTAATTTAATATGCTCCTAATTAAGTTTTAACCTTAAAATTTAACTCCTAATAAAGTTTGAACTTAATTTGGAGGACCTCCTAAAATAATTAAACATTATTAGGAGCAATTTAATGGAGATAGATTGATAAAAATGGAAATCAATCTGTGAAACTTGGAGCAAGTTTTTCAATGCTTCTCCTCATATCTTTTCAAGGTTGACCTCCAGTAGGTCCTCCCTATTTAGTTGTAAAATTTTAATAAAATTAGAATGGATATCCATAATTTTAAATTTCATTAACATTTCAAGAAAGATGAAGCAAGATGGAGTCTATGAATGATGTAATGAAGAGAATTTAATCTCAAGATTTAATAGGAAAATTTCGAAGTAAAGAGGACCTTTATAGATATTTGGTATAGCAAGGTAAGTTCTTAACTAATACTAATATATTAACCATAGTTGGATTGTTCTTGCCGACTTAGGAGGGAACTAAAATCTCATTCTTAAAAGCCTTACTGAGTGAAGAGAAAAAAGCTTTTAAGTCTAATGAAATTAGGATGATAGAGATACCTAACTACCCTGAAATCTCAGTGACAAACCTATATGACGATGCTATGAGTGATCCAGACGTACCTTCCATGAAAGCTACAGCTCTCTAATAAGCTGCCAGATAGAAACTTCTTCTTTGGTGTCCTTAGAACTCTGAAATCTGAGTACTTATATGAAGTTATTTAAGAAGCTCATAAGAAACAATACAGCATCTCTCCTGAAGAAAAAGAGAAGCAAGGTATTAAAATAAGTGATACCTGGTTATAGGAACTTCAAAAGCATCCTTTCATCTCAAGTAAGCTTAGTCCTCTAACTTTATAAAAAACCTGGTACTGCTATATACTTGATGAAAGAGCGCAGCAAATTAAACAGAGAGAGAGAGTCTCAAGTAAAACATGAATTGAGTAAGAGGCTCTTCAAAGATTTTTAAAAGCCATACGAGATGAACATAGATGCAGGGCTGCAATACGAGAAGAAACATGGGCCCAAGTAAGCCTTAAGAGGAAGAAAATAAAGAGAAGCCAAATCCCTTTACGGGCAAATTTAATATGTGAACTTATTCATTCGTTTAAATCTAAAACTTATTTATATACACAAAATCTCCCTTCTCTTGCGCATACTTTAGCTTTCTCATCGCTGACTCTCTTAGCATCACTCTTAATAAAATCGACTGTATCTATCTTTAAATCATGCATCAGATGGTAGAGCAGCAATTTCTTATAATGACCTTTCAATAACCCCCAATATAATTCAATTCCATTGAACTAAGGGCTGTAAGGAACATTAAATACAGGTGTTATATTTAGCCTTTCATATTCCTTCCTTGAGTCTTTAGTTTTATGAACTGACAAGTTATCAACGAATAGAATAATTATGAAAAATAAGTGGAAAACTTAAATAAAATGAAAAATGATTAAACTTATAAGTATTAGTATTACCAAGAACAGAAATAATATCTTAGAACAGCATTGTCATCTGTATTGTTATTTACCTGCAATATTCTATTTAACGTACCGGTGCTTGAATATGTATTGCTAAACTCTTGTCTATCGAAATTGTCGTCAGTTGCTGACACCACTCTGGAGGATACCTATTGCTGAAATATAAATTTTTTAGATATGTTTTTTATAACTTACAAATTTTATTGAGTAACCAGTCGCTTCATCTCCACCATGTTTAGTTTTCCTTATTTAAATTATAAATTTCAATTTTAATTAAAGTTTTCCACTTATTTTTCATAAATCTCTTAGGTAGCGTACTTATCTCTGATATATTGCAAGAACTTAATATATTATTCAGTTTTTATTGAACGAGGGTGAATAACATAGGTCTCGAGGCCACTATCTTCACTTATTCCACCAAGAATAGCATGAGTTTACACCTTAACTTTTTAGTCATAAACTTCTATATTACTATACCTCTTATACCAAGACCTTGATATAAAGGTATTGAATGTAAATACAGCCTCATCAGCGTGTATAAACTTTATATTATGCTCTTAAGACCTCTGCATTTAATCGAATATATAATTTAAATTAGCCTTATAAAATGGAACATTAAAGTCAATCACTCTCTTAATGCGATTGACTGTCTTGTAAGATATTCCGTTCTTTTTATATATGTTAGCTATCGATTAAGTAGATATGTGAAGCTCAGGAAATTGGCGATGAAACATCACAGCCCTCTAGGCCAAAGAGAAAAATGAGCCTAGTATTTAAGAGTCTTATCATTAATAAGATAGTCAATATGATGCTGCTAAAATTTTAAGGGCCTCTTTGGCAAGAATTAAGATGCTATCTCTTTAAATTCAATGCTAATAGACAGTGAGACCTCACAGTTGCTGGAGATTTATTAAGTAGCCTTGCTATAGACGTATAATTTAGAACGGGCTTGAGTTATTCACTATATTCATCACATCCATAGCGCAACTTAAACAATAAATCTACATACTCACTGTCATAAACAGAGCCCAAATCTCGCATATACTCACTTAAAATACTAATATTTAAACATTAAACCCCTACATAAACCCTAATAAAACCCTAATAAAGTGTGCACTAATAGTCTACTTTTATCAATCAAAAATTCAATCAAACTACTGAAAGGGTTTTTGGGTTTTGAATGATGGCACCCTTGAAATTTAATTTGACTAAAATTCTGTGGATCCTTAGTACTTACCTGTTGCCACTTACCATGGTCCAATGACTCTTAATAAGCTAGGGCAGTTTTCTAAGTTATTCGACATATTTGTAATTCAGCAATGTTCAGAAAACGAATTATCCCCAGAAGAAAAAGTAAAAGAAAATACCTTCGTACAGTAAATAAATGCTTTAAAATAAGGAGCTTACTAGATTATAGTTATTGATTAGAGTGAGCATCATAAAGGCTTCTAAGATACTGAAACAAGTCCTAATGTATTGCTTATTGAAACCGAGTTTTTGGAAACTACATAAAATGAATCTTTAATATTGTAGGAATACATTCGAAATGGGAATATTATAATTAATTAAATAAATATGATAAGAAATTTGTGGCAGTTAAAGTTGGCCAATATAAACGATCTTGGGCTCATTTGATAGAGAATTGAAAATTAGCTGGACTTTACTATTGGCGGTACTATTTTATCACATCACTGGAGCGAGATAACTCGGTCTTAATTCTTCACATCTAAATTCATAAATTATACTCCAACATTAAAACCGAGTTATCTCGCTCCAGTGATGTGGTAAAATAGTACCGCCAATAGTATAGTCCAGCTAATTTTCAATTCTCTATCAAATGAGCCCAAGATCGTTTAAATTGGCCAACTTTAACTGCCACAAATTTCTTATCATATTTATTTAATTAATTATAATATTCCCATTTCGAATGTATTCCTACAATAGTTAATTTAACTGACTTTATCCTTGATAAGATTAGATAATTTCGATAGAATTCGTTATAAAGTTATCTTATAAACCCTGAAAGTAGGTTAAATTCACATTTACTATATTACGATTTCATTAAAGACATGTGCAAAGAAAATTAGACAATTTTAGATGTGTATGAAAACACAAAAGCAATTGTATAAGAAATATATGATAACCAAAGTGATCTGCATTTAAATTATAAATCATTTCAGTAATATATTATGTTTTAAAGTCTTTAGTATTTTTAAATTGTTTAATTATTATTTTTATGATATAATTTAATATATGTATTTAATTAATTTATATTATATTTTTTCTTTAATCTTAAAGTTATAGTTTTATTAAGTTTTTTTGCTAGAGTTATATTGTAGGAATACATTAAAATTTGAGAAATTAATATAAATTAAATCAATAGTTAATCAAGTTGTTGGATATTCAAGTTATCCAATTTATACGATCTTAAAACTCATTCGATAGAGAATTCAAAATTAGCTTGATTTTATCATTAACAGTACCAATTTGGTTACATCCCTTATATAACTCCAGTTTAATGTGTTGATATGGTTTATCGAATTAAGAGGTATCTCCGATATGAAAAAATAGCACTGCGAATAAAACTCAAACTAATTTTTAATTCTCTATAAAATGTGTCCAAGATCAAATATATTACCAACTTTAACTACCTTTAGTTTGCTTAATTGTTGATTTAGTTTAAATGAATTTCCAATTTCGAATGTATTTCGACAATATTAGAACTTTTTTTATTGAATATTTTAATGCCATCATTACTTCTTTCGAAGAAATTACATGTCTTATCAACTAATTAAAAATAATTCAACTTTCTTAAGTAGGGGGGTTTATTAATTTTTAGTATATTCAGTGGTAGATATCTAATACAGTAATATGTAATACGAATTATTCATTATTATAATAAATTGGTTAAATTAATTTATATTTTTCATAGAAGGAGAGTCAAGAGTCAGCCTCTCTGACTTCTCCTCCATTTTTCCGACTAATTCTACATTCCTTTCATCATTAATTGACCCAAAAAATTTAATATTTCTCATAATATCTCATATTTTTGTTATCTTTAGGTCCACTTAAAATTAACTTATTTTTATATTTATTTAATTTTTAATGACCAAAGCCTTGTTAGAAATAAAAAGGTCAAAATGTTTCGACAAAGGATCTTTTTAATTTAATAAATTTTATATTAATATAAATCAGTTAAATATATGTTTCACACTGATTAGTAACATGCAAAAATTGCATATCAATTTGTTCAAGTAAAATGGCATATTTTATATTAAAGTCTATGATTTAAATTATTAATTTAAAATCTAATTATAAAGTTATGATCAATTAAGATTTTGTTGAAAATTTTATCTATTTACTAATTAGATTTTAAATTAATAATTTAAATCATAGACTTTAATATAAAATATGCCATTTTACTTGAACAAATTGATATGCAATTTTTGCATGTTACTAATCAGTGTGAAACATATATTTAACTGATTTATATTAATATAAAATTTATTAAATTAAAAAGATCCTTTGTCGAAACATTTTGACCTTTTTATTTCTAACAAGGCTTTGGTCATTAAAAATTAAATAAATATAAAAATAAGTTAATTTTAAGTGGACCTAAAGATAACAAAAATATGAGATATTATGAGAAATATTAAATTTTTTGGGTCAATTAATGATGAAAGGAATGTAGAATTAGTCGGAAAAATGGAGGAGAAGTCAGAGAGGCTGACTCTTGACTCTCCTTCTATGAAAAATATAAATTAATTTAACCAATTTATTATAATAATGAATAATTCGTATTACATATTACTGTATTAGATATCTACCACTGAATATACTAAAAATTAATAAACCCTTGCTAGTCGGGGACTTTTATTTCCCTAAACATTTTTAGTGCTATAGTAAATCTTAATTTGATCAATTAAATTAAATGTGGTAGGTTTAGATTTCCAAATTTTAAATTATAAATTTTATGAAGTATTATTGGGGATTACATTCAAAATACAAAAATCCCTTTATGAGTTTTACATGTATTTTTATTGATTAGAGTAATGTTGGGGATTTGGGTTTATTTGATTTGGAAGCATTATTTTTATTCTTGCTATTAAATTATAAAAATATTTTATGATTATTTTATTTATTCTCAACTTGTATATTCTTATATCTCCATGTATATTTTAGCATTTTTATTAAGAATAGATATGTTTGACTTATATTTCTTCCTACTTTTCATATTTTTCATAAGTTTTTACTTTAACTGATCGTTTAAATGAAGCTTGATTATTACATCATTATAAATATTTTGCATTTTTGCAACTTTATTTTTCAAATTATCATTATAAAGCATTTTTAAAATTCGATACAATACTTTCATTACTTTTCTCTTGCGTATTTTATTAACATAATTTTGCTTTTTACAAAATAGTTTAGTAATTAAAGTTAAGTTCAAATAAAATATATGCGTAAAATTGGTCATTTTAAAATGTTTTTTAATTTTATTTTGTCATGATTTAGTATAAGATTTGTTTTAAATCGAGATCAATCTTAAAATTGTGTATTACTATTGTCTCTAATATTTTACACCTATTAAATATGGCCAACTTATAGGAGATCAACCTGGCAAAGATACTTCAAGAAAATTTGCAAATAATGGAACAAGTTTCAGGGGTTGATTTCAAATTCTACTGCTGCTACATCATTATAGGTATTCTGCTTATTTAGCATCCTACCAGCATTATACCAAGCAGTACCATATTCTCCGCCGCCACGCACCTGAGCGACAACATAGATACCACCGCTCCTCATTAATAACAGAGCGTTTCTATTAAAGCTTGGTAGAGTTGATACATTAAATCCGCCGTAAACATAAATAAGTGCAGGGTTATTTCCGTTTAATTGTAAACCTTTCTTGTAGCCGATAAAGATGGAAACTTGTGCGCCACCTGTTGAAGGAACAAATATCTCTTTCATTTCATAGTCATCAGGGTTAAAGCCGGGAATGTTTTCCTCATCTTGCACTGTCCCTTGCTGCTGAGTATCCGGATTATAAGTATATTTCTGATCTGGGGTAACCAGATTGGAATATACATAGGTCAAAGTCTTCTTATCGTCACCGCAAATAGGTTTATCCACTCCGTCACTATCTAGAGCACCTAGACCAGAAAACCCATCAATTTCTATAGGGTTTGAAGCTGGGATTGTTTGATCATAACGATAAAATTTACTTACCCCATTGACCAATATTTCAACATAATAGTAATTTCCACAGCTGGTTATATAATTAGCAATGGCGCTTTCTGGGTTGGGTGGTACAACATTAATCCAATTGGAAGAATTCGGCTTACTAGGATTAACTATAACCCAACGTTTCTGCGCAGCACCCTGATTGGTTTCAACAAGAAGCTTCTCATCTGACGTAGAGTCAATAATTCTAAATGATGCAGGGATCTCACCAGCCAGAAATATTTGAGGAGAGTTATTGAGACTAGATGGATCAAAGCTATATACCTGATTATTACCGCTTGCATAACCGGCATAAAAATAAAGTAGATTATTGTATAAAGAGGAATCTAAATCAATTGATCCTATTGCCGAGCCAGCCTCAAAAATTGTTACCGGACGTGTATTAATTTGATAATAATAGAGCTTTTGGGAGTTATAACTTGAGGTATAAATATCAGTTACCTGCGCTGGCTGAACATAAAAGAAACCGCTTTCATAAATTGTAAATGCTCCATAAATATTTGGTATTCTTTGTATCGGTTGCAGTGTTTGATTATTAATCACGGTAATAGTGCCTAAATCAAGATTTACATCTTGGGTCTTAATAACCGTATAGCTCTCGGCACCATCAATAATACCGAACTGTTGCACTGATACTGCACCCTTTAAGATATTGGTCTTGTTTAAATCAAGAAAAACTTTACCATTATGATTTTTATCATCTGTTACATAAATTATATTATCAACTGAAATGGTATTATTCTTTTCGGAGTTAAATTCCGGAGTGATATTATTAATCCTCCGAACATTTGTATAGTAGTATGTATCGCCAACTTTTACATAATTTTGATGAGTTGGTCTTTCTTCAAAAGATTTAGCGCTTTTAGACAGAGCTGCCAAACCAGCAGCAACAGCATTGTACTCAGGTAAATTATGAATATAATTATCTGTAAAAACATTTTGCTGATTTACCCATGCCAGAGTCTCAGGACTATTGGTGCTTTCCATCCATTGATATGGGTCTGCAATGGTAGTTCCAAAATAAGTATTACTTGCATTTGTGTACTGACTTGCGGGATAATTAAATTCACTTTCATTATTATTCCCTCCAGAAGATCCACTACCGCTACTACATGCAACTAAAGTTGCTATTGGTAGGATTCTTACTAATATTTTTTTTATATTCATATTTTAAACTTTTCTTTATAAATAATCATGACTAAAGAATTTTAGTAAATTTGATACTTGCTTACAAAAAATAATTTAGAGAAATATATTGTTTATTTTTGTAAGGAACTAAGTGCTGATTCTGGGCATTTATACGCATTGGCAGAATTCGTAATAGTAGTTTCATCATTAAAACCAACAACAGCCCCAAACGCACCGGTACCACCTTGACGGGTAGTTAAAATTTCTAGATAATTGGCACCCATATCCGCGGCTTTATTTTTAAGATCATTTAACGCCCCTTTTTCAAGCTCTTCATTGGATGTCCATTCTCCAGTAACGAAGTTTCCTTGGTGTCCAGTTATCTGTCCGAGAAGTTTACAATTTTCACCAATAGGAGGAATTTCTGAAATAAACACTTTACTTGCTGATGGATTAAGTGGAGTCGAAGAACAAGCTTCCAATAGAAGAGTTATTGCCAAAGTTAATTGTAATAAATATTTCATTTTTTAAACCTTATAAAACCAGTAAAAATAGCCCATATACAAATATAGGCTATTATAATTATTTGCTAATTAGCTATTTCCCAACTCCAGATGCGCAGGTGTAAGCACTACCCAGATTAGCACAACCTGTAGCTTGAGTATCCTGAGTTAAAACTGTATTAATCCAAGAGTTGAATTGGCGAACATCAACTGATCCCGCAGTCGGAGAATTTTCGTTCCAGACTGCGCCACAATACCCAGATTTACCTCCTATTGATGACCAAGAATGAACCCCTACCAAATTCCAGTTTGTACCATCCCAAGCAAAATCACCACCGCCAGAATCTCCTCCACACACTATAGTATAACTATTTCCATTTACAGAGTAACCATTTAAGATATTTCCTGGAGAGCTCGTTTGCCCGTATGTATTAGTTCCATAATATTGATAATTGATATAATTTAGATTTGAATTGCCATTATTGACACTTTGAGACTCACCATTTGGATTAGTGGCACCATAGCCTAGTGCCATTATATTATTGCTAATCGTAGCGCTTAGATTTAGATTTGTTGGGGCAAGTATTAAATTTGATAAAATATTTAATGTCTTTCCTTGCTGTACCTGAACTTTTAGTACAGCAAGATCACCATTTGCATTACCAATATTTGAACCACAATCATAAGTATTTTCGCCAGGATCTTGGGTAAAAGCAAAATTTTGGCAATACTGGCTATAAACATAAACAGCATTTATTTGTGCCGTTAGTTGATTAATTTGCAAAGGTGCTGCAGTAGTTCCCTGATATACCCATGCACTATTATGCCCATTGCTTTCTACATAAGTATTTATATTTTGAGGAGTAATTGAACTTCCCGCAGCTTTTCCAGTTGTAGTTCCAATTACACAGTGCGCAGCTGTAACAATAAAACCTATTCCAGTTTGAGAATCATACTTCACTGGAGTACTGGTACAATTATTAGTATAATTAGTTCCATCATAGATCTCTAAAGCCGTTGCCATCTTTTGTAAGTCTGTAGATTGTGGTGCAGTTGCAACAGAGCAATTACTAGCATAAGCAATTTTTAAAGAATTGGCGACTGAACTTGAAGTTAGCAAATTAGAAGGCAAACACTGGAAGCTTGCTGGAATCATTTGAGCCGATGGTCCTGGTGTTGGCGATGGCGTAGGAGTCGGTGTTGGACTTGAGCTGCTACTACCACTATTACATGCTGTAATAGTCAATCCCACACTACTCAATAAAGCTAATTGTAGTAATTTACTTTTATTCATTAAATTTTCCTTTGTAATATATTATTCCAATTGTGTTACCACCGATTATAAAATGAATCTGACGCCCTCGAAAAACCAAGTAACCAGAGCCTTAACAGCTATCAACCATACGATTTATAATTTTTAACATTACAAAACAACACATTATAAAAAAACATACAGATAATCAAATATTACGTACCCCCTATAATTTTTAAGGGGGTAATTTGTCGGTTAAAGATACACTAACATATCCATTTATGGATGT
>ARYC01000036.1:0-168265 GCA_000711775.1 Oxytricha trifallax
TACAGCTTCTGCCAGCTTTCTCCACGTATCCTTACCAGGTTGACCTCCTATAAGATGCCCATATTTAATACTAAGATTTTTAACACTAAGATCCAGAACTCTATATATTAAAATTTGAAATTCAATAACAAGAGAAGGAACAAGAGAAGGAACAAGGATGGAATCTATAAGTACTGCAGTGAAGAGGGTTGAAGCTTAAGAAATGATCTCAAGATTTAGAAGCAAGGAATATCTCTATCGATACCTCACTTAGCATGGTAAGCATGTGACATATACTGAATCATATACTATAGTGGGTTTATTCCTTCCAACGATGGAAGGTACCAAAATTTCATTCTTAAAAGCTATACTCTGCGATGAGAAGAAAGCCTTCAAAAACAGTGATATAAAGTTGATAGATATACCAAACTACCCAGAGATTTCAGTCACTAATCTCTACGAGGATGCGATGAAAGAAGAAGAGTTGGTAGTTTATCTTCCTACCAAGAAACAACTCTCTAACAAGCTTCCAGAAAGGAGCTTCTTCTTTGGAGTTCTTGGCACTTTAAGAGAGAGTAACCTCAGAGAGATCATTGAAGAAGCTCACAAAAAACGCTACTCTATTTCTCCTGAAGATAAAAAGAAGCAAGGCATACTAATAAGCGAGACCTGGCTCGCTGAGCTGAAGAAGCACCCATTCCTCTCTAGTAAGCTTTGATTCATAACTTTATAGGGAAACCTGGAACTGGTATATTCCTAATGAAAGAGCATGCGAAGGTTCACAGAGAGAGAAAGTCATAGACTATTTATGAAGTGAGCAAAAGACTTTATAAAGATGTCTAAAAGCTAGAAGAAATGAACATAGATGCAGGAGCTGGCACAAAGAGAAGAAATATGGGTCCAAGCAAGCCTTAAGAAGAGGAGAAGAAAGAGAAGCCAAACCCCTTTATGGGCCAATTTAATATGTGAATATATTCATTCGTTTAAATCTAAAACTTATTTATAAACATTCATTCTTCCTTCTCTCGCACAAACTGTTGTCTTATCTACGCTTACTCTCTACAGCTGCTTTGAATCAAGTCTACTGTATCGATAGGCAAGTCATGCATAAGATGATAGAGAGCAGCTTCTTGTAATGAGTCTTGATTTAACTCCAGTAGAATTCAATTCCATTAAATTAAGGACTATAAGGAACGTTATAAACAGGAATTAAGTTTAGGTCTTCATAAGCTTTCTTAGACTCCTTAGTCTTATGAACTGAAAGGTTATCAACAAACAGGATGATCTCTAGATTGCTATACTTCTCTCTGAGCTTATGTAGGAACTCTATATACTACTCTCCCTTAATAGAGCGAGGGTGAATCACATAACTCTCTAAGCCTGAATCTTCACTTATACCAGCTAAAATTGCATGGGTAACTACCTTCACTTTTTAGTCATAAACTACTATATTATCATACTTCTTATACCAAGACCTATTAATAAAAGTGTTGAAAGTAAACACAGCTTCATCTGCATGTATGAACATGATGTCATTATCAATAGCTCTCTGCATTTAATCATATATATAGCTTAAATTATTACTATAAAATGGCACTGTAAAATCAATCACTCTCTTCACTCTGTCGACAGTCTTGAAAGTAATACCATTTCGTCTATAAATATTAGCAATAGTCTAAGGAGAGATACGCATATCAGGAAACTGCGATGAACATCACAGCTCGCTAGTCTAGAGGAAAGTGTGCCCAATACTTTAAAGTCTTAGAGTCACAGAGGTGGTCAATATGGTGCTGTGAGAACTTTTATTTTCTAGCAGGATGCTTTCAAGTACCAGAATTAAAATGCTAAACAGCTAACATGCAGTGATACCTAACAGTAGAGGCACTCTTGTGTAAGAGCTTTGCAATAGCTGCATAATTAAATACTAGTTTGACTTAATCTATATTAATACTCGTACCATACCTAAGCTGAAGCAGTAAATCTAAATATTACTAATCATAAATAGACCCTAAATTTCGCTAATTTCTATTTCTCATTTTGCAAATAGGCCTAATTTCTCTACTAACCCCAATAAGACCCCAACTATACCCTACAAATCAAAGCACTTATAAACCTCACTAAGGGGTTTTGGGGTTTTGATTCTAGTATTCCAGATTTTCACTCTATTTTTATTTAATACCAAGATTTTTATGGTTTTTATATAAATATTGTTTAATACATCGCAGTTTATATAGTCTATTTCATATAAATCTTTAAGTATTGGATTATCTTTGGTGTAAATGTTAACCTCCAGGTTTCTTCTCTTGCTTGTTTACTAACTAGGCAATTCTTAAGACAGCATTCTTGAAAAATTAAAATTTAATGGAAAATAAAAGCTATCTTCTATTGCTTGAGGAATCAGTAGGAGTGTTATCAGATTGAGTAGTTGTGTCTATTCTGATGTCTAAATCTCCAACTAGTAACTTCAATTCAGAATCAATGAAACACTCTTCAATCTAATTAATTCATTCCAATAAAAATTAACAAATCTATGTCTTGGTATCTTGACCATCGTAACCAGTACCCTCTGGGCATCTCGTCAGCGGATCAGTAGCCCAGGTTTAATAGTTTGAAGAATCTACCAAAATATTTAGCAAGCCAGTGCCTTTGGGGCAGAAAAATGTCTGTGGACAGGTATCTCTTGTCTTAGTCGCTTCACCCGTACCACTTCTGCAGAAGAAACCTGCTTCGCATTAGTTTTCAAATTAAGTGTAGGTGTTGGTTTCTGTTGGACAGAAAAATCCCTCTGGACAAAGAGAAGTGAATAGTTAGTTTGGTACTAATAATGATTAATATGTTCAAAATTAAAATTAATGGCAAACATCAAATGTGACACAAGTTACAAAATAAGAAAATTTGTATCAAGTTATTGTATTAGGCTCTCTTACAGATATTATCAATATCTAAAAAGAGAAGTTTACTTGGCTCCAGAACCAGATTCACAAACCTACCCATCAGTACATGGTATAGAAGAAGTGATATTTTTGTAAGCCTCATTTTCACATATTCTTCCAGGTGGGCATTCGAGACATTCTAGTTGATCTCTTATCCCTCTTTCAAAACTGAAAGTACCTCTTGGACAGGCACTACACACATTACTTTCAGTAATAGAACGATAATAACCAGTTGGACATATAGTGGGTGTTGAGGTCCCTTTGTCCTTGCATTCGTAACCATTAGGGCATTGTGTACAAGCTGCTGATTTAGTTCCTAAGGCAAATTATTAATATTTACAATGATTATATTGTGGGGGAAATATTAGATGATGAAAAGTGTTAGATTATAAATAAGAGCAGAATTATAGCGCAATATATCTTATAATTGGAGGTATAAAATTGGTTTGGAAATAATTTTATAATTAAAATACATAAATAATTATATCCCTGGCAGTTAACTTTGTTGAAACCTAGGCAATAAGGTGTTTGTTTGAAAAAGAACTTAAAATTAGCTCAACTTTGCTATTTGTCGGTACCCCCCCAATTTGCATTAATGAAGCGAGATAAATCGACTTTACTTTCGAGGACATATCCTTAACATATTACTCACAATTAAAGTCAAGTTATCTCGCTTCAATAATGCGATAGATAGGTATCGCCAATCGTAAAGTCCAGCTAATTTTTTGAATTATCTTTCAAGCAAATACCATATTTTCAAGGATTTAAGAAAGTTAATTACCACGATTTGAATTATTTATTTTATAAAATTCTAAAATTTTTTCCCTAATTAATTTTATTCCTATAGTATTGGGTATATAATTCTAATTAATAAGATATAGTGATTTAGTAATTATAGGTATATTTAATTTTTATTTATTTTATGATAATATAAAAAAATTACTGCCTAAATTTACAATTAATTTGATTTCCAATCTCAAATCTATACAACCAATAATAAAGATTAATCAATTTTGTCTAAATGTTCCAGGTTAGCATTTAGAAAAAATTTGAATAAAAAGGAGATAAATTAGAATCTCGTTAAATATAAAATCAACATATAAGAACAATTAAATTACTACAAGCTAAGTATATCTATTTTTCTTTTTTAGAAAACCAAAATATTAACAAAATTTAAATGTTAATATAAAATAATAATTCTATTTATCCTTCTAATATAGCGATTATTCATTTAGAGGACCCAAATCCGTTTGAATCATTAAATATGAAGATTAAGTAATTACATATAGAGTAAATATGGCGAAAATTTCTTATTCTTCATATCAATTTACATTATTTCTTACTAATTACTATGCTTCGACTGCTCCTTGATTTCCTGTATAAAACCCTTCCTCTGCTTCTTTCGGAAATTCAGTTTAAGCCACACAGAAAAAACCTATAGGACATAATCCAGTTCCTATCACAGAATCAGAACCTTTCAGGCAATAAGATCCAATTGGGCAAGGGAATGGAGTCGAAATGAGATACTTATAAATCATTAAAATTAAACATATATTAGCGAAAAATTTATATCTGCTTCGTAGGTATAAACACCTTCAAGGCATAGATAACCTCCAGGGCATATTCTTTATTGATAATTAGTGTACATTAAGTGAAAATAGTTGACTAGAATGTTTCTGTGTTTAGCGACAGGCACTGTCAATTTATCAGAAATATTTAACCCAGTATTGAAAGCTGCCTTGTCTACTATTCTCATTCCATCCCATAAATGCTTGAAGTTAACTCCCTCACCAGCTCCAGTTGTATTTACAACGTAAGCATAACTTAAGAATTCTTTTTCCATTCCAAAGTTTTTACCGATTGCAGCTACGTAATTTGATACTTCAGTTCCATTCATACAGCAAACATCTATTTCGTAGAAATAATTGTAAAATTTATGAGCGCTATTTGGTACATTAGAGAGTGAACTATATAGTTTTCCGTATTGACAAACTAAATTGTCTCCAACTTTAACTGCCATATAGCAGCTTCTTCCCTTCACAGAGGTGGCTGACATCACACCTCCCAGGCAAATATGACCAGCTTTGCATAGATTATCTGGCAAGACTAATCCCTCTTTGTTACAAACATATCCAGGTGGACAAATGATTGGTAAAAACAATCCTTTCTACGGGCAAAATCTGCCAAGTGTGCATTAAGTACAATTCTTTTAGCCATAGTGGATATTAAATGTACCTTTAGGGCATGGAATAGGAAATAGGTTGCCTCTATCTGGACAAAAATGTCTTGGAGGGCATATTATACCTGTACTATTTTAAAACGGACAGTAGTATCCAGTTGGACAAGAAGCTGAACCACCAACATCTTAAGCACCTTCAAAACATATCATGCCTTATTTACAAGGGCTTGGAGTGCTAGAGTTAGCATTATTATGTGGAAAAAAACTCACTTAAAATATTTTTTATCTTTTAAATATGTTAAATTTTCTACAAAATTACAAATAATATTTCTTGATAAAATGTTAAGTTTTCATAAATTAAGAGTAACTAGTAGATTTTTTATATAATTAAAGTTATTTATTTTAATTTTATATATGTCTGTACCATATTTTAGAACTATCATGCTTAATAAGACTATTATTTTATTAATTTCATAGTTTTTTTGAATTTTAACAATAAATGTAACAACTCCAGTTTTCATTCCCTATCTGCAATATGACCCTGGCTAACCTTTATAAGGCAAGTTAAGATATAAGTTTAACTCAGTAATCAAAACTCTTTAAACTCAAACTAATGAAGATATGCTAAAGTATAATTAAAATTAAAAAATATTAAATGAAAAATTAAATCATTAAATGCAGAGTAATTACAGTTTAAAATAAAAAGATAAATAAAATTCTATTTGTAATATGTTTTTAACATTATTTTTTAATTATTTTTCAGATACGGACAAAGAAAAGTAAGTACTCTCAAATTTTCTTTGATATATAATCAAGATAATTTAATTTTTTTAATATTTTTTTATCTTATAGAAAAATTTTTACTTGATAAGGATTCTTTTTTTTTGGATTTTAAGGTTTACTATAATAGTACCTCTCTTTAATTAAAGTAATAAATTTACACATCATTTTATTTATCAGGGAGTTGAAAAAATAAAGAGAAATTTCTTTAAGTTCAAATAAAGAATGAACTTCCAACAAAATTATAAAAGGAGTTTAAATAATAATTTTATAATAAGATTCAACATTCTTTATTATACATTTATTTTATTGGGGTTTTGAATGTCTTCACTCATTGTTCCTTTGAAGCAATAAGATCCTTTAGAGCATTGTTGATTAGGAGAGTTTAGTTTCTCTCTTGAGCATATGAATCCTTCTGGACATATTATAGGCTCTTCCATCCCTGCAAATGGACACAAATATCCTTTGCTACACCCTTTACAATAATTAGATTGGGATTTATCTTAGTAATACCCAATTGGACATGGTCTGGGATATCTTGTTTAAGAACCCCCTATACAAAAGTGTCCTTTAGGACAAGGTATAATTCTATTATCCCTGCAGCTATAACCTGGTGGGCATCTATCAACAAACTTCAATTCCACAAAGCTATTGCTCTAAGTTTTTAGAGCGTCCTCGCCATAAGATATTCTCATTTGAACATCGACAGTACCCATTTATGAATAATCTGGAGTGTTACAAATTAGCATGTTTGAGTTAAACAAAATACCATTTATGATATCTCTTTGTTTTACGACTACTTTGTAATCAGAATTGATAACTTCAAAGAAACAAGCACTTTCTGGCAATAAATTATTAGCCTCTACAAAGATCTTTTATTTAGTATTTGTTGATAGGATTATCTTTGGTTCAACATTTAAAACTTATATAAAGCTTATATATTTTTTACTTAGGGATAATAATAATTTATTACAAAAATTATTTATTGGATAATTATTTAATTTATTAACTTTATTCAATTCACATTTAAGTTATTATTGTTTTTATGATATAAGAATAGATTACTATGTTCAATTAATAAGTTAAGTTCTCAAAAGATATCAGTAATTAATTAGAAAATAAATAGAGAAATAGAATATTAATGAGTATTTTTGGAACTTATTAATTCCTAATAAATATATTTCATTTAGGGTTTAGAATCAAGAATTTCTAATTAATCAATTGCTTTTTCATACTAAAGACCATTATTAGAGATATATAGATCATAAAATCCAGAATCAAGCATGTCAAAACTACAAATAATTTGATTAGAACTTTAGTACAGAATATTAAAAGCCTTGTGTTTGATGTTTTAAACTACGAGCAAGCAAGTAAGTTCGCTAGCTGTATTGATAAAGTTGGATCCATCTACTGTTAAAACAATCATCGATTAACTTTGAGTAATTTAAGTATTTTTGAAGGAAGTGATCATTAACTTTGGATAATATTGAAGTCTTAAATCACCATAGTATTCTTGCAGATTGTAAGAGACTCTAAAATCAATTACAGTGAAAGAACTCAAAATTCCTGAATAATTTGGTATACTACAAGTCAACTGGTTAGTAGTATTAAGAGTAGCTAAGTTATTGTATTGTATGCTGGGGGGAATGTCTGGTCTCCCAAAGACACAGTAGAATTTTCCAGAAGTAGGAAAATTGTATCCATAAACAGTGATAATTAAATCATTACCAATCTACACTTTTTAATGACTAAGGTAAAACACCCCTAGTAGTTTGTAGTATGTAAGAACTACATTTGAACTTCCTCTTTGGAAATCTTAGCCGTTATTAGCAACGAAAACATAATAAGGTCCTTCTTAATTCACATTTGGAGCTAAAAAGCTTATCACTTTAGTGCTGTGAAATGTGGGCTTAAATTTATCACCGTTCATTCTTACCATAAGTTCACTTGTATTCATAAACCCATTTCCATAAATATAAACTCTTACTTAATTAGACCCAGCTCTCATGCTGATAAATGCAGGATCCAAGTAGTTTATCTGCAAATCATTGTAATATGTGTACTTGAGTCCACTCTTGGTCATGTAAACATTTTCGTTAAATATCAATTCAAGTTTTAAATTGTCCGCTTCTTCATGTCTTGGGGTTTCACAAATCATTAGCGTTGAATTTATTATAATTGGCTTAATTATAGTTCCATCAATGAAGCAATAAGCTTAACTATCAAATCTCTATCCGTAAACCCTTATTAAAGTGCCTCCGCTTGTAGGACCATAATTTGGATCGATTGCTGTTAGATCTGAATAAATTTTGTAGGAGTAATAAATTGTTTCGTTTGTATATGTGAGACCGTCAAATACGAATTTAATGTCTACATCTTTTGGTTCAGTAACTGGTGGAACAATCAAATTAATAATAAATATACCAATTTCAATCAACTATTGTTACATTATTGTGAACGAACTCTATCGAGGTTTCTGATTTAGTAACAAAATCAGTAATTAGTATTCCTCCCAAATATAAATCAAAATCTGAATACCAAAAGAGACTAAAGTTGCCTACTATCTTAGCTGTATTCCCACCATCGATATAGCCTTCTTTAGGTATTATAGCATTGATCTGAGTAGCATCAACGTAGTAAAATGTCAGGATAGAAGATTCAATTACATAGTTATCTGACACCAACACTCTAATTCTCACTCGCTGGACTTTGTCTGATGGAGGGCAAATACACTAGATTTAAGTAGAACTCATGAAAGATGGAGTTACTTTAAAATTCAATATATTAAAAAAAGAATGTTAACTTCTGTTGCCCCAAAAAGACATTTGTTCACGTCATTCCTAAAGTTTACTCCATAAATCGTGACTGTCACATTACCTTTCAAATTTGCACTATTAATTAAATAATTTTGAATGTTAAATTAGCGAACTAACTTTTTAAATCAGTAAATAATTTTTTTTCTTTAAAATGTTTTAACAATATGTAAAAGGTTATTAAAAAATGAATTCTTACGTGTATTTATCTAATCTTGTCATTAATGGATCATCATAAAATGTAAATGTAACATCATCAGTTGTCCAATCCACTCCGTCATTCAAACTCAAATACAATCTTACAATTCTGTCTTAAACTTTACTACTTAATTATCAATACATTTAATATCAACTTTTATTAGTTTATTGAAATTTCCAATTCTTAGCAGAGGGCATTTACATTATAAGTGTAGAATCATCTATCCACAAAATCCCTTATTTAAAGTAATGAACCTCTCCTGTTTACAGCACAACCAATTTAAGGAGCAAACTATGAACATTTAAGATATTTTTGCCACTTATTCTAAGAGTTATTTGTTAGTCTATATATGAAGATGTTGGAGTCGTCGATATTAGTTGGTAATCTTTGAGATAAGTATAGAGTAAGGACTGTTATGGTGGGAATGTACCGTCTAAATTGTTTACTGATATATAAATGTCTTTATAAATGTCAATAATGTCGTTGAAGTAAGCTACTATAGCTATAAAAAAAGAATCAATTTATTTCTATTTTATTTGTATATTTGGGGAAAGACATGAAATATGTGTTTAATTTAAGCGAGTTGCTGTCACCAGGAATGTTGTCCCAGTTTGCATGAAATTGAAGGAAAATTTACATTTTGGAATGTATCCTATTTCACTTGTTGAAGGAAGATTTTCTAGCTTAATTATGATAAGGGTGCCACCTTTCTTACTTCCTCTTACTGGGTAATTGGATATCAAGTTTATGTAATCTAAATAAGTAAACAATTCTTCAAATTTCTTGATTAGCAAACCTTGGGAGTACAAGTATACGCCCAATTCATTAGTGTAATTTTATTTTGAAAGAGGGACTTGACATGTTATTAATGTAGATGATATAAAAACAGCATCTACAAATTGATTGTAGTCTTATTAGCTTATCAATTCATCTTATTAATTTTTAGTTTCGTTATAAGTTACAGGTTTGAAGTAGCACTTATAAAGTTGACCTGCTATAAAATTTTTACCACTTATAGTGATAATTTAGCTGTTCAATAATAAAGTCTATTTTGGAGTGAAACTATCAGCAAGTGGAAGCCTCACTGATACAATTTCAGCTTGACAATTAGAAGTGTAGTCTTTTCCATTATTAATGCTTACTTCTATGCATTTTGGTTGATAATTGTAGTAATTAGTAAACGAGCATTGCAAAGTATCGTCAGCTACCCAAGTCATGTTTAATTTTATAATCATATGACTATTAGATACTCTACATATAGTCTGATCCAAGTACTGCTATTTATAAGTTGACAGGAATAAAGTATTCGATGAGCTTCCTGCAGTAAATTTGATCTTGTAGTTAATCAAGTAAACTTATGATTTCATAAATTAAGAGATAGGTGAAACATAGGAAGTTGTGCTGACTTTATCAATTGCTGGCTTTGGTAAGATAGTGATCATTAACTGATTTGCATCACTAAGCTATTAATTTGTTTCCTGTTCATATATTGATATCATGTAGTCACCATATTATGCATAAAGTAGCGGCAAGATGCAAGTTAAAATAGTCGGAGATTTTACTGTACAAGGTGATGTGAAAAGGGTGATTGAACTGTCGCTTGCTAATGTAAGTTTGATTATTGAAGTGAATTTAGTATTGTTTAGGAAGTAACCTTATATACCTATTAGAGCCCCTGGATGATACAATTGCCTAAAGTTAGGCTTTAAATTTGGGTCATTTGAATCAATTATGATAATGATCAAAATATAACCTAGATTATATTTTTTATATTGAGACTAAATGAGACTGTAAAAAAACTGGGTAAATATTTCTATTTTTCCATTTGTAGCTTTTATCATAGAAATAGTCTTGAATTCAAATATTAAATTAATAATTATAGTTTTAAATATATAAAAAAAATATTGTTGAATGTTAGTTATCCCTTAAACTTCAATTTCTTAAATAATAGAATAAAACTGCATTTAAACCCAATTTAAAGAATATATTTTCTTGATTTATTTTATTAAAGAGTTGGTATTATTGATATACTTTCATAAAAAGTTGTCTTCATGCAAGAAGATATATTTACAAAAGAATTAAATCAGATTAATTTAAAATTAATAAGATGTTATATGTTACTATTAATAAACTTTAATATTAATATTGCTAAGCCCATAAAACAAATCACCTTTATCACTTGTTTGCTCTTGATAATTATAAATAACTTGAAGGTTTTGATTTTTTTAAAAAAAAAGGCATTCATGAAAAAATTAATAGATTATTACAATATTATCCAATATAATTAAGAGGAAATAGTAATCTTTGCGTTTATATTATGTCACTTATCTAGCATTTTAATTTTTTCCCAGTTTATAAAACTGTAGCTGGAAGCTAATCATACTTTATTTTAAAAGGCATCTGTAACTCATCGCTATAGTAAAAGTTAAAGCACAGCCATGAATTAGACCAATTATTAAGATAATATCCCATTAATTGAGTATTGATTATATAGCTGTCTGTATTTAGTTAAGTTGACTATATCACTGAAATAGTAGGTATATGAACTACCTAAATTAATTTTTAGCAAGTATTAGTTCTAGTGATGGGATCTTTAATTTATAGATCTAAACAAAAAGATCCTTAGCGAATGATTTCTTTCTTAAAGAAACAAGTCATTTGGTTCATAACAGAATTAAATTATTGACTGTCAGAAACCACAACTACTCTATCTTAAGCATTAAATTTGTAACTTAAGACACATTATAGTTTCTGAGCCAACATTATATCATTTGTTATTCCTGAAAGAGTCAGCACTATCTTGTTTGTCCAAGGTCCCGCAAGAATTTGAGTTTTATCTACTGCCTATATAACTATGGCATTTAACTCATTATTGAGAGTTAACTATAGAGCAGTTTAGTAAGCCTATTCTTTAGCAGCTTAAGCATTCAGTAATGAATTTAGGTTAAAATTGGGCTGAGGATGTAATGCTTAGAAATCAGGTGCTACCTAATTACTTCTTTAATAAGTTAAAATCTTTCCTGTTGAAGTTTAATTAACCTGATTGAAATATTTCTCATTGAGAGTGATGTGCACTTAGATCTGTTTATTATCAAAAGTATCGCTCGTTAAAGGGCATTTCATAGATGTTCCTGATATAAAAATTCCTTAAATTACAGTTTTTGGTATTTAAGAGCCAAGGTATATGCATGATAAAGTATTAATGTTAAGCAAATTTTGGCTTTAAATAATCAGTTGTGTTTAATGATTTAAAATCAAATAAATTTATCATTCACTAGTTGTTACTAAAATCAAACCATCAATCTTAGTCGTGACGTAGACGTATCTGAGTGAGGTTTCGTGGCAATTCTGTGATGTGGCAGTCAAAACCCCAAAACCCCTTAGTGAGGTTTATAAGTGCTTTGATTTGTAGGGTATAGTTGGGGTCTTATTGGGGTTAGTAGAGAAAACGCAAGTTTTATATGAATTTAATGAATATCTAATGAGTATTAATGTGCTTAACTCAACAAATTTTATCTGCTTATCTTTGTGGTATCTCTTGAACTTAGCTCTCTTTAATGTTTCAAGTATATCTTCTAATGATGATCTTGGATATACTGAGCTCTTACTATGATCATCTCAACCATTTTCTTAATCTAAGTGCATACATCTTCTTGCTTTATATGTTTAACAGCCATGCTTATTGATCTTTTCTTGCTTTGTTCCGAAGTACGACATACTTTCCATATCGCACTCTAAAATAATTGCTGCTACCGCCCAGACATCCCACTAAACAGAGCCATTAGTCCACTTCTCTCTTATTGGGAAGTACCCAGGTGTGCCTAGCACTTTAGCTAAAGTCACTATTTCTTACCTTATTGCTCTATTGAAATCAATGACTACTATTTCTAAAGGACAGAGATTTAGCATTACATTTTCTGGCTTCAAATCTCTATGAACATACCCTAGATCATGCAGCTCTTTCACACCCTTGGTCATTTCCGTGAGTATCTCATTCAAGTCATCTGGGTATCTATTATGGTAGAGATAATCTCTTAGAGTCATTTCAAATTTCTTAAGTCGTAGTGCAATAAAACCATGTCCAAGAATAACTCCATCGAGTTTAAGCAAGTTCTTGCATTACCTTTTATGAGCCTCTCTTAGTATTATGTATTCATTGGCAAACTCATTTTGATACTGCTCGTTCCTAATAAGATATTTGAAAGGATATACTTTATAAGCATACTCATCAACTACTATGAGTTTTGCCTTGTTAGGCACATCAATATGTAAATAGTTGTCAATGCAAAAACTGAGATCTACTGCATTTAATGCAGGTATATACATAGCTCTCTCTTACAAGTATGCTATATATAATTCATTAGCTGGTTGGTTCATTGACTCAAAACGTTTCTGCTTCTTAAGTCTCTCTTCCTGCTCTCTTTTAAGACTCTACAGTATTGGACTTTCTCTTGGCTGGTATAAGTTTTTATGTTTCTTTATCTTGCATTAAAAACTCACTTAAATGATGTTTTTGCATGTGTCTTTTAACTTTAGCTGAGTGAGTGTAAGACTTCATGCAAGTCGTGCACTAATACCTGCCATCGACCTTTTCGTGCTTAAAATATATCTTAGCTCTCCCAGAGTGCATCTCTTTGATGTGCCTCTTCAAGCTCGAATCAGTTGAGAAGAAATTTTAGCATTCATCACATTAGAATTCTTTAATCTTTTCTAGTGGGAGATGTTCTTTTAACTCCTCAACATATTCGATTAGCGTTTAAATACTTATCTCTGCTATCTGCTTCCTGATATTTATTTCTAGAACAAACACCTCTGATTCAAACTCAAGAGCTTTAAGCTCTGGCTCCTTTTCAATGTATATGATCTCTGGCTTCTTAGTTTATCCAAAGTTTAGCTAAGATTATCCACTGCCAAGAGAGACTGCTTTGCGATTTAAGTTAGCCGCCATGTTTAAATTCAAATTTAAATTTCTATTATAAAGCTCTAATAACCTCTCTAGTTATAGTAACTTTGTATAGGAGTTGGTACTGCAACAACAATGGGTGATTCTTAGGCGTTAGACATCATATTTATACTAAGTTTATAACTATAAATTTTCTAAATTCATGCTTAATATTTTTAATTTTGGTACCAACTTAGAAAAAATTCAGGTTGGTACTGGTACCAATTAGGTTTTGAACCATTTTGGAACTTTTCCATTAAAACCTCATTAGGTTAAAACTAGGTACTAATTAAGTTTTGGTATATTAAAGTAGTACCAATTAAAATTAAACGAATTTAGTACCAGTACTAATTAAATTTAAACAAATTTAGTACTAATTTAATGGAACTAAATTGATAAAAATGGAGCTCCATCACTGCAGTTTGTTACAGCTTCTGCAAACTTTCTCCACGTATCTTGCAGGGTTGACCTCCTATAAGATGCCCATATTTAATAGTAAGATTTTAAACAATAGGATCCAGAAGTCTATAAGTTATAATTTGAAATTCATTAATAGGAAGAGGAACAAAGATGGAATCACTCAATGATCAAATGAAAAGAGTCGAGGCTCAAGAAATGATATCAAGATTCAGAAGTAAGGAAGATCTCTATCGATACCTAACTTTACATGGTAAGATAACTTGATGACTATTAACATATTATACAGTTGGTTTATTCCTTCCAACGATGGAAGGTACCAAAATTTCATTCTTGAAAGCAATACTTTGTGAGGAGAAGAAAGCTTTTAAAAATAAAGACATTAAACTAATAGAATCCAAACTACCCTGAGATTTCATCACTAATCTTTATGAGGATGCCATGTAAGATGAGGAAGTGGTAGCTTACCTTCCTACCAAGAAACAACTCTCTAATAAACTCCCAGAGAGAAACTTCTTCTTTGGTGTTCTTGGACAATAAAAGAGGATTATCTCAGAGAAATTATTGAAGAAGCACATAAGAAAAGATATTCTATTTCTCCTGAAGACTAGAAGAAGCAAGGCATACTAATAAGCTCAGCTTGGCTAGAGGAACTTAAGAAGCATCCTTATCTTTCAAGTAAGCTTTGACATACAACTTTGAAGGAAAATCAGGCACTGGTATATATCTTATGAAAGAGCATGCTAAGGTTCATAGAGAGAGAAAGTCACAAAAAATTCATGAAGTGAGCAAGAGCTTTATAAAGATGTTTAAAAGCCAGATGAAATGAACATAGATGCAGGAGCTGGCACAAAGAGAAGAAATATGGGCCCAAGCAAGCCATAAGAAGAGGAGAAGAAAGAGAAGCCAAACCCATTTATGGGCCAATTTAATATGTGAATATATTCATTCGTTTAAATCTAAAACTTATTTATAAACATTCATTCTTCCCTTTCTCGCACAAATTGTTGTCTTATCTACGCTCACTCTCTTACAGCTGCTTTGAATAAAGTCTACTATATCGATGGGCAAGTCATGCATAAGATGATACAGCAGAAGCTTCTTGTAGTGAGTCTTTATTTAACTCCAGTAGAATTCTATTCCATTAAATTAAGGGCTGTAAGGAACGTTGTATACAGGAGTTATGTTTAACTCTTCATAAGCTTTCTTAGACTCCTTAGTCTTATGAACTGATAGGTTATCAACAAACAGGATGATCTCTTGGTTGCTATACTTCTCTCTGAGCTTATGTAGGAACTCTATATACTACTCTCGCTTAATAGAGCGAGGGTGAATCACATAACTCTCTAAGCCTGAATCTTCACTTATACCAGCTAAAATTGCATGAGTGACTACCTTTACTTTTTAGTCATAAACTTCTATGTTATCATACTTCTTGTACCATGACTTATTAATAAAAGTGTTGAACGTAAACACAGCTTCATCTGCATGTATGAACTTGATGTTATTATCAATAGCTCTCTGCATTTAATCATATATATAGTTTAAATTATTACTATAAAATGGCACTGTAAAATCAATCACTCTCTTAACTCTGTTGACAGTCTTGAAAGTAATACCATTTCGTCTATAAATATTGGCTATAGTCTAAAGAGAGATACGCATGTCTGGAAACTTGCGATGAAACATGACAGCTCGTTAGTCAAGAGGAAAGTGAGCCCAATACTTTAATGTCTTAAAGTCACAGAGATAGTCAATATGGACCTGTGAGAACTTTTATTTTCTTGCAGGATGTTTTCAAGAGCCTGAGTTATAATGTTAAACAGCTAACAAGCAATGATACCTAACAGTTGAGGCACTCTTGTGTAGGAGTCTTGCTATGGCTGTATAATTCAACACTGGTTTGACTTAGTCTATATTAATACTTGTACCATACCTAAGCTTAAGCAGTAAATCTAAATATTACTCATCATAAATAGACCCTAAATTTCGCTAATTTCTATTTCTCATTTTGCAAATTGGCCTAATTTCTCTACTAACCCCAATAAGACCCCAACTATACCCTACAAATCAAAGCACTTATAAACCTCACTAAGGGGTTTTGGGGTTTTGAGTCATGAAGTAGAAAACTCCGAAAAAACAATTCTCACTATCACCTAGTTTCTTCCCAGATCAAGATATCAGCCAGTTATAACCCGGGCTAGAGCTCGCAGGATTCAACCAGAGTGACAGAAGATTAAGAAAAATGCTTATCGGTCCCACCTCTGCTGGGAAACGTAATCCCTGTCCTTTCGCTGTGGTAGCTTCAGTACCCTAACTCGGTGTGGGAGAAAAATTCTTATCGTTGGCTTCAATGGTTTTGTCTTCTCACTTTTGAAGGCAGAGCTTACCTTCATCCTGCTTCCTATTACCTAGGAAACTGAACTCAAGCCAGGTAACTCATCTAATGCAGGGAAATCTTAGGATCCAGTTCATTCGAAGAGTGTACGCTGACAGATTGAACCCCGCCGACTGGTCCCTCATGCGTTGCGCCCAGCAACCCCCTACCTGCCCTCGGTAGGCCTTAGTATAGTAGAAAGCTCTATTAGAAAGTCCTAAATGAGATGGGTACCTCACCGAGCAATTAACTTTCTAATTTAATAATTAAATAATCAGTTCCTTATCTACAAGTTGCATAATTTAAGTAGAAGGAGTGACGGTGTCTATTGTTAAGTAATTATAATATCTGAACACTTGATTAACTGAAAATCTAAATTAATCATTGATATTTATCCACAATCTAACTTCAGTAATTACTTGATTAGAATTTTCTTATACTCCACAAACCAAATATTCATGACTTTAATTAGAGTTACAATTTTAAGTACCAAGTCCTTCATATTCTAATTTTATGCTCGTAATTAAATTATAAGTTTTATTTCTTAAAATTGTATTTTCATAAGTTTCTTTAGTTAAGTAAAGTGTAGTATGATAATTCGTAGCTGATAAACTAAATGGGAATTCAGTAAGTGAGAGATTTTAAACTTAAAAGTCATTAATGTAACAAAGATTTGTCATTCTAACATGTGATTTAGCCACTGCTTAATGAAAGTTTCCATTAGAGTCTCTAACCTTGACTTATCCACAGTCTGATTATGTTTGTGATTGAATTGGATTGGTATAATCGAAACTAAATCTAAATATAATTTTAGATATAGTGTAAATTATAAAAGTCCATGATAACTAATTAGAGTTAATATAAACTGCTTTTGTAAAATATAGCTATTCATTCCTAAATTAAACTGTGACATAATAGTCCAAAGTACTCTTGAAGTTCATTCCATTAATTTAAAATTCTTATAAAAAATAATGAATATCACTTAGTATATAATATTTTATTAATCAATACAATCTAATTTAAGGTAACTAGATTCACACTTAAGGATTATATAACAACCGGAGTTTCCATGATTAAAGCTGTAGTAACAGATGGTAATGGAATCGTAGGAACGGGGACATATTATTTCTAAACCCATTCCTATGACTCTAGAACAAGATTTGTCTTTAATATCTACTCGCTATCTCTGTTAGGGACAATATAAACTTGGTATTTTCCAGGTCTTGGTAAAGTTACATTATGACAGATTGCTTATGAGCTATCAGAAACAGTTATATTACAATAAAATTCGCCATCATAAAGTCTATTTTGTATGACTTTTATTGCTATTCTATCTAAGTTTGCAAGAAAAGTTCCTTGTACCACTATATCAGTTTCAGTATTAGCAAATATTTAACCAGGAGTAATTAGACTTTTAAAGTTTGGTAAATTTTTAATTATGTAACCCTCCAGTTAATTACTCTCAGTATTTCCGTCGTCATTTGAAACCGATAATTGCATGGTTTAAGTGATATGTGATATTTTAGTCAAGGGACATTGAATTTTTCCAGGGCTTTCATAAAGAGCTTTTACTTTTTAACCCTCTATTTAACCTTCAAATATGCAAACTAAGTTTTAAGAATTAAAGAAGTTTTCCCCGATTACAGTGATATACTTAATTTTTGCTAAATTATAAACATATTGCGGCTCAAGTCTCGTAATTTTAGCCTAAGGAATAAGATTTATTGTTAGACTATTTTAACTGATGCGTTCTTTTTAGGGATCAAGAGCACCTATATACTATTGCTTTATTTAGAACATTTTTAATTGATTAATTAACTAAAGTTATACCTTAAAGATTTAAAACTCTTATCAAACATGATATTTTTCATCAATAGCTTAGTGGAGTTCTAACTAAATGAATAACTACTTCTAATTTATCAACTCCTGTAACTGCATTCATGCTCGACAATTAAGGCATTTCACAATAAAAATTTGCTATCTATGAATTACTACCATCCATATTGATATTCGAAAGAGTTGTTTCAGCTATTAGATTGGCATGATTTCCATACTAATAGAAACTACAGAGATAATTTACTGTATATATTGAGTTTGAGACTTCTCTTAGTATGTTAGATTTTGATGATGAAATTTTCAAGTCATTTTCCTGAGTTGATGATGATAAACTTATGAAAGTTGGTTCCAAATATAACAAATTAATTTGCAGAGTATTCAGAGCTTAAGGTGTTTAGCCCTATATTTTAGTGAGTTAGATTTCCTATTTATCTAGATAAAGAGCCATTGTGAAATAAACATTGTTTAGAGTATCTCGTAGACCTATTAAATAATTGCTGTGCTTTTCTTCAATAATGCATCTAATAACTTAATCACTTAAAATTTTGGCTTTGAGATCTAGACTTTATACATAAACCTTCCCAGTAGATGGCATAATATATTGCATTTTACACATTAAAATACCTTCATTAATTAAGAATTCATTATAACCTCTCCCAACTAACATAACATGCTTAGTGAGTGTACTCTACTTTAAGTAATATCTTGGATAAATATCTATCAACCAAGGGTTTGGATAGACTTCAATCGTTATGCTATCAAATATTTTTGATGAAAAAGTTCCATCAACTACTAATTACATACGATAAGTACCTTTATTTAGTGAATGTTGCTTGAGAGTAATTTAAATTTGAGAAAGTTAAGGGTTAAAGAATTGACAATTTGTCTAGAATGCAATGGTTTTCAAATCATTTATATTGTAAAATCTGCAAGTCAAAGGGATGGATTGATAGTCATAGAACTCAGTGGATGATTAGTTGGCTGAAATAGTGAACGCTTATTTTTATCCTTGCATGATAATAATCTTTTGAGAATCAATTATAGGGTCAGGAACAAAGAACTGAGACTTGACAATATGAATCTATTAACTAGTTTAAATTATGTTTGAGTTGTTTATTCTATCAATAGATAATGGATCATCAATATTGTAAAACATTAATTAATTATTTAACTTTTTATAATAAAATTTATAATTTACCATACAAATATTGATTATGTTCAGGCTAATATATTTGAATTTTAATTACTATATCTTAAACATAAAAAAGGATAAACATGAAATTATAGGTAATTTAATAAATTAATACTATCGAATAGCTTTAAAAATATAATTATCAATATTATTTGCCAAATGCAGGTATTAAGAGTATTGATATTTTTCTAAAGTCAATGAGCACATGTAAAAATTACTGATTTAATCAATCACAGTAACCTTCCCATAATTGTTACTTAGAATGCAGTAAGTTTTATCTTATAGAAAATTACTCATAGTAAATCGCAGAGTCACGCTATTACTTCCAGATAAAATCACGCTACCTTACTTCAAAGAAATCAAATAAGGCTTCTTGACTAGTTTAAAGCCTTAGTTAATTGATATAATTTCTTATTCCTGGTACTTATTATGTCTTGCAAAGATCTTCAAAATAATTGGCAAATAAGATTGTGATGGGTAAAAGTCAACAATATTGGCCTTACTTGAAAGATTTATATTACAGACAAATTCATTTTAAGCTATTTATATAGCCTAGCCTTAGGTTATTAGTGTTTTAGATGGAGAGATGTATAATCTGCAGAGAAGTCTTAAATCTGATAAAGTAGAGATTCTTGATTTTATAGATGAAAAGAGTGGTAAATCATTTGTGGAAAAGGTCAAGTTTATTTAGCCATCGAATAAACATATTTAATGGAATCAATTAGTGTGAACAAATATTAATGAAAATAACTTTAATGAATGTTTATGCAAGATTCCTGCTAGTTGGCATAGTATACTGTAGCTTACTTTCACTAATAGCTTGTCTAATAACTACCATTTAGAATTAATTAACACTGTCTCGATGCTTTATGCTCACACTAACTTCATAAACGCCGCTTGCCATTCCTGGTTCAATTTTGAAAGTAGAATGAGTAGTGTTATGTACTTAATATGGCTCTATTTGGAAATAATCTTGATATTTTTGCCCCTTTTTAATGTTAGTAGATGCTATTCTTCTTAATATAAGTCTAATTGGAATATCAGAAGAAGAAGGATATCGATCGCACTAAACTATCAAGTAAGTTTCTCGCTTTGTCTCAATGAAGGTAGTAGACAAAGAAATAATTTCATGAGCATATCTTGAATCTTCAGAGAGTTAAGAAACGGTTTCAATCATCGGAAGAGTGGTGGAGCTAATACTTGGCAATGTTACTAACTTTTAGATGGGTATAAACTTATAGAAATCATTACTATATACTCCATTAAGTATGCCTTGGAAATATTTAATGCTTGGGAATTCTTTATAAAGCGGAATAAATCTTCCATAGTCTGCTAAATTTCCAAAAACCTATGCAAAAGATGAGGAAGGTTGTAAGTCGTTAGAGCTTGTAAAATTGAAGTAAAACTCAGGATTAGATAGAGCTAAATAAGAAAGTATGGTTTAGTTTTATATGTGAAGAAAATTAAATATATTACTAATATTATAATTTATTTTCAAAAAGGTCAAAATGTTTTTTATGTCTAAATTAAATCTTAAATTATAATTCAATATCTAAAATTAGTTAAGCCCTTTTAGTTTGTTAAGTTAGCAGAAGTCATATAGATTGGCATTGAAAATTCTATATTTCTTCTGTATTCAAGAAATATTACATATTAAATAAATTTATTACTAAGAATCGATTTAAGGTAATTTGTAGATATAAGGTCTATTGTTAAATTTCTTTCAAATGCTTTCTAATTTACTATTGTGTCAGGACTAGTGAGATTTTAAGTTTTATTAAATGCTAGGATATCGTAAAGAACATTTTATGGCTTCTGTTAATTTTGTTCGTAAAAGGCAGTCTGATATAAAATATTAACGAGTTTTAATTCTATAAAGAATTTTAAACTTTTTTTATTTTAATTTAATGATCTTATTGATAAGAATTGAGATACTTAACATAGAACAAGTTTTTGCCATCTACCTAACTTGGTATTGACAATATTCTCATTTAGTATTTATCTCTTACATTAGTCTGATTATCTTGAATAATTTCCCTAGTAAATTGAATTTTTAGCTCATATATTTATATCATATTGACGCCATAGTTAAGCACCACTTGTAAGTCCATAAATTCATACCCCATATAAGTTGCATTGCAAATCAAATTATCATAGTCTACTTCTGCTTAAATCAAAGATATCACTTTGCTTGCAGTGACTCCGTTTTCTAGTTAACTAGTTGAAAGCGAGCAGTAAAAATGTTTCTCAAATTGATAAGGAATTTACTTTAATATAGTCAAATGTATTGATGTTGTTTGGTATTGCAACTCGTAGGCTGTTACATTTTTAACTGATGGTTTATCATTAATGCTCAAGCTGAAAGTTTGAAATACTCCTAGTGGTGAGTTTGCTATTTGGCATTCATTATCATTTTTTACTTATAAATAATAGTTAAAGATAAAATAAGAGATTTGAGTGTTTAAAATGAAGAGAGTATATCAGAGTCATCAATGAACAGCAATATGCTTGAACTATTGAGATACCTTATTTTATCATGGTTTAAAGTTTAATTTTAGCATTATATAGTTAAGCTATCACTGTCAGCAATCAAATTATCGATATTGAGAACAATAGAATTATCAACATGTCTAATGACTGTATTTGAAGCGACATTTATCAATCTTAAGCTTTGTTAAATTAGTATTTCTGTAAATACCATAGTCTTTCTCTCGTAGTTAATTATGTATAACTGGAATGAATTTGCTGTTTTGTTTCTCAGTATTTAAGAAATAATTTTGGTTAAAGGTAGTTATTTATTCATAAATGAAATACTTTTTTTTAATAAAAATTTTTATTTCTCCTATTAATTAATAAATATAATCAATGTCTTTGCTATAAATTGATCTAATATAAGAAAAACTAAAAACCTATTTAATTATGAATAGCTTAAAAGACAGCTTAATAAAATATTTTTTAAATATAATACCTATTATAATTTATAGCTCCTACTTTGTAATAGTCACTTAATATTCGAAATTATAGTAATCTTTAATCTCTACTTTATTTTAAAGCACATATTCAAATTCATTGGTATAGTAAGATTGCTCTAATGTCTTTATTTACACATAGAATACAGTCTTAGTGTTTTATATTAAATGCTAATTTAACTTAAATTAGAAAACTACGTCTTTGATTTAAGGTACTTCTATAAAATTGTGTGATTTGCAAATTAACTAAAGAGGTTTATGCATGATTTAACTTTCGTTAATGGAAAGAAACGATTATGGAACTTAAGGGATTTACTGGTAATTGTTAGTATTAGATTAAGCAATTGATTAATTAAATAGTCTGTAGCTCGAAGCAAGTTCATTATGGTGTCTCTTAAAAGTATATATAATACAAAATAAATAAATCAAAAGCAATGGTAAAAACTGGCAAATCAATATTATCAAGCTTATCCTTATCTTGTAAAAATATCATAGTAATGTTTGTGTCTTTCATTGGATATCTTGGAATTTTACAAAATCCTTAGGTGCTGTTAATCACTGTAAATATAGATGAGCCTATTCTTTCAAAAACACATTGACTTTAAATTCCATATTTCTAGTTAAAGCTAAAGTCACCATTTATTATTACTTAGAAATCACTATTTTAGTTTAAGGTGTAATTTTAGGCAGCCTTTAATTATGATTTTATGTTTGTGTCCTTAATTAGTACGATAGGTATCTGATTTAAAATAAATGTACAAATAAGATTGACTAAAGTGCTAGATGGATTTGCTAATTAAACATGAGCCACTTATATATCTTAATCGCTTTGAAAATAAACTCCAACCTCAAAAGTAAAATAGCAATAAACTGTGGAGTTTGAATCAAAATAAGTATATCTACTTTTAATCGGAGGATCATATATGTATTTCATTTGACAATAAAAATCTTACTAAGAATCATAAAATCCATTGAAATCTTTGAGCTTAAGTTTTATCAAATAATTGAAACCCTTTTCATTAAATAAAAGCGCTTGAGGTTAGATTTCATTAATTGTGAAATTTACATTTTCAGTTTATGTTTTATGACTTTGGCTTTAATCTTAAAATCTATTTGTTGATAGCTAATTTAATAATTACTATTAATAATGAGTTTCGTCAAACGATCTATTTTGATACTAAGCCAATTGCCTGCTTACATTCAAAAAATTTCCATAGTTATCAAAAGCTGTATTATATATTTATTCTTATTGAATGAGTATTTTAGTGTTTTGCGTTTAGTTTGGTACTATAAAAGGTTATTCATAGAATTTGATATCTCCTTATAATTTATTCAAAGATATTTCTTTATCTCCAATCATAAACATAACTGAAACTTGATAGATTTCTTTTAATCTTGCTATATCTCCTTATTCTAATTAATTCAAAATTATTTGCTTGAAGTTTGTCAGTGTAAGAATCATATCAGAAAATTCGACGTGATAGTCAACTGTCTTACTGTTACAGCTAATATTCAGTTATTTATCATTTATGTACAACATGATATAAACTTCATGGAAAAGTTGGGAATATAATTAAAATAGAAATAAAAACTATTTTATTCTCCTAATTTTTCTTAATTTATAATAAAACTTTAAGATTTTTTTCGAATTTATATTGAATTAATTATTTTTATAATTAAAGTAATATGAATTATATTTTTAATGCATTGTATAAAAATTATAAAATTATAATTTTCCTTAATAATTTTCAACCTTTTATAAAAGCTCTTTTGGCATATGATTTATACTGTGAATATATAAATTTTCAGTTTCCATTTTGTATTCTATTGATTTTAAAATAATTGGATTGTAGAGCTTAATATCCGTAATAAGAGTAGAAAAAGGATAGTAGTCATTATCTAAGAATAAAACTCTAGTGTGTGATAGTTTAAGGCTGAGTTTATTATGACTTTAATGTGGTTATTACATTGATAAATCGAATATCATTTAATTAGATAACTTGAACTCAATTAATATTGATGTTTGGCCAATCACTTAAGAATTATCAAAATTGTTTAGTATTGTTACACTTAACACATCCAAGGGTTCATATCCTTACTTTAATTCTTAAATTATTGAACTAAGTTGAAGTTCATTAATATTTTAATTCTCTAAAAGCTTAGATTAACTTGAATCTATAACCAATGATACTTTAAATGATTTAAAATTCCAAAATATTTATTTATTCTCGATTTAAACTTTGTTTATCTTCAAAACATCAACTTTTTATGAATTTGACACAGTTATATTTTTCCATTATAATTTAACATAGATTTCTAAGCTGCCATCATTATTCTATTTAATTAAGTTTTTTATTTGAGAATTGTAATCGAATTAGCATACTCTATTGCCCATATCAAATTCAACTTCCAATTAATCGTTTATTAAGCATTTAAGTTCAATTTATTGCTTGTACATCTCCAAATCTTTTACATTATTTTGAAATTCAAGTTTGAGATATTTACCATTATCACTAATAAAGGTGTTTTTTACTTGCAGAGTTGGCATGAATCTTTTGAAAATCTATGAATGATAATTTTAAACTTGATTGTCAGGGTCTTTGTATAATTTTAAATAAACTATACACATTTATAAGTAAAATTAATTATAGTAAGTAAAATCAAAGAGAAGCTCATAGTATTCTAAATATTCCGGTTTATCTGAGAAAATAGGTTAAATCACTAAATCTTAAGTAGTTCCTTAATTTATTATCCTTGATAAAATTGTTTGGTTTTTACTTTTGAAAATAACTCTATCAATTTTTATCTCTTAGTAATTAATATTTAACAACTTCAATTGTGAAATTGTGTCAATAAAATTAGAAGGTATTTCACTATAACTACTGTTAAATATGATAAAATCTTCACTATTATCTTCAAGTTCATGTTTTGGTAATATTTATATCTAAATTTATCCTATTGTGTATTGAATGTAAAACTACTTATCCAATTTTAGTTTGAATTATAAATCGATATAAGAGTTTAGAGTAACAATATCTTGCTTGCTTAACGATAGTTCTACCATATTCAAATCATTAATGTCTAATTATATCGATTAAATCCCATTTAAAATGACTGAAAGTTCTATATTGCTTAAATTTATATTTTCATCAATACCAGTTAACTCAAACTAGATTTTACCCCACTGGTTTTAACTAAAAGAATTTATGACTGCAGGCTTAACAAGATTAACATTAGGCAATTATTTTATAAGATTGACAAAGTTAAAAGCGTTTTATAGCTCGATTTATTAATCATTTTTGTTAATTTGGTTTTCAAGAGCAAGATTATCAATAGCATTATCAATAAAATACAGATCATTTTTCAAATTCATATCTAATTCGCAAGCATAGTGAGTTTGATTAATTTTTTATAGATATGTTTGAGTTTATCTATTGTTGATATTGCACTTATATTCGTAAAAATTGTTCAGTTCTCTGTTTAGCTAAACAACTATTTGGCTTGTAGATATGTTATAGTCGCCAACATATACAAATTTTGGTTAAATTGATAAAATAGTCAATGGGTAATTGCAAAAGCTAAGATTGTTTTCAAATTTAATCATTTATTCATTTGATCTATCAGTAGTTTTAGTAATTTTTACAGCCATATCTAACTTATAACACTCTTCAGTCTATGTTTTATCCATAACTTCTTATGGAATTTAGCATTAGAAAGTATCGCTGTTAAAAATACTTGTGAATTGATTTTCATTATCTAATCCATAAAACACAAAGATGCATTTGTATTCATAAAATTCTTTGAAATTTCTTAGCAAGTAGAGTTCTTAAATAGTGAGATAGTCCCCATATTCCAAGACATCATATTACAATTAATTAATTAAAAAATTTAAATCATATTTTATTGAAGAGGATTGTATAGAATCGAAATTGTAACTAATCACCTAAGCATCATTCATAGTGTAAAGGAGAGTATTCATCAATATTGTTACAGTGAAATTTATGTACAGAGATTTAGAAATAAAATCTGGAATATCACATTTGAACAACTAATTAGAATAATCATAGATTGGTAAAGGATTAATAAATGCCTTTTATAATCATAATTTAAAACAAAAGTTCCATATTCTTTTTATAACTAACTTAAACTCTATTTTTTGATTAAAATTATTTGTAAAAAATGCACTAAACTTTTTAATTATAAAAAGTCAATATCTTAATAGCAATAATATCCATTGATTTAATGAAAATATTTTGGATATATTTTATCTTGATATTATTTTGAATTTAGCTATTAAATTGAAAATTAAACTTTAGTAATTAATCTAATGATAATGAAATATTTATAAAATCTATTATTGATAATTTTATATAAGAAATTTCGATTATACAAAACTATAAAAAATTAATAGAATAAAAAGACAATTACTTCAAAATTATGATTATATAAATTTCTTTGCTTAAATGTAAATATGAAAATTATTTTCATAACTCGAGAGAAATTAACAGTATTAATCTAAAAATGGATAAATAATATATAGTAATGATCGGCGTAAAAATAAATTAAAGGCATTTTATTAAAGAATCCACCCATATAGATTCCAACAGTTTAGTGCTTTTTATTAAATAAACAAGTGATATTGTTCTTGAATAATTTATAAGTTTCATAATCCAATATCGAAATTGGTTTTAATTAGAGCTAATTTTTACTATTGACTGAGATAACCTTCTACTCTAGTTCAATAGGTTTGAGTATATAAAGTTTAAATTAGTCTATTTGAGAACTAATTTTAAGATTTTCTTAATTAATGAGTGTGATGTTTAGTTCTCCAAGATGATCCTTAATTATTGGAGTCGAGCAACTATATTTTGTCATTTGCTATTCCTAGTATAAATAAGTGACATATCTAACTTCTTAACTTTCAAATAAGCAATAGAATTCAAAAGAGCCAGGCAAAGTCTAGTTGATTTGGAAACTTAACTGATATTGAATGTTTTAATATACCAATGCTTTCGAACTTGTAAGTGGCTAGTTATTCATCAATACCTTTTGTATTTAAATATATTGGAAAGTATCATCAAGTGATTGTATGTCATTTTATTGCACTATTTCAATAAAATTTTCAGACTTAATTGAGTACTATCCATTATTTGTCAGAATTTCCAACTTTATTCTTTGAGGAGACTCAAACACTGGTAGTTAGCAAAATAAATAGTCCTTCATTAAGTTGTAAAATATAAAACCTTAATATTATTCATATCCTATGTATGTTATACTGTTAGTCATAAGATTGTTAAACATGTCCTTCTCTAACCATTCCTGTGCTGATTTTACACCAGTATCTCCCTTATTAATTAATATTTTTTATCAGAACCATAAGTTGGGAGGCTTGATTGACTTATAATTTCATTGGCTTTATTTCTTAGATAAAAATGTCTGGAAGATATAGCAATTTATACTCACTTTAGTAAAATTCTAAGCCATTATAAGAAAACTATATTTGACTTGAATAAGTTGGGATGTTAACATATGGAGTTTAAATTCTTGCGAGGTATCTAACTATTTTTTCTTTAGAGTTAATTGTAATGTTACCTGTTAAATGGAATACAATAAAAAATCAATAAATGAAAGATAAAAATGCTCAATAGAAGTAGCTTCATAAAAATTTCCATCAATGTTGAGATTCAAACTCTGAGGCGAAGTCCCAAAAGTTTAAGGTAAATCTAATGTTAGATCTATAAAATCTTATTTTCCATGAATAACTTGAGGATCAGTTGAAATTATATCATTGATCTCCAAAGATTTTAGTTGAATAAAGTTCGTGTAGTACTAGCTATAACAATTAATTTGCATTTTATACTTTTTAATATTTTATTTATATTAATGAAAATTGAAGCATAAAGAGTTCCAACAAAATTAAAGTCTGATGGAATTTAGCAGATTAATTTGCTGCCTCCTTGAAATTTGCCTCTTATTTTAAATTCTCTTGTACTTTACAAGCCATCAGAAGATATCAGATAGAAATGGCAGTAATGAGATTTTCTGTAATCACTATTCTTTAATGTGAAAGTTATGGTTGCAATAATATGCATAAACTTCTTTATAATATATTTTAGTGAATAAACTTTAAAGATTTGGAAAATTTTAAGAAGAAAATACGATTCATAAGAATGGCTATAAAAATATTATTTTGACTTATTATCAAGACTTAAGGTTAAAAACAGAATTGTTATAATTAATAAAACTTAATGTTTAATATTTGTAAATATCTTGTGAAAACTGATAAGAAACCAAATTTTGAAATTAAAAAAGAGATTTTAAAAGAGAAAAATAACAGGAAATACCATAATTTTTTTCGATATCAAAATCAAGATTTTCATTCAATTATTTAGTAAAGAAAATAAAAAATATTTTTTCATGATAAAATCCTTAAAAATTTATTATATATAAATTTAAATTAAAAAAAACTTCAGGTTTCTTTACATATTTCAATAAAGAAGAAATAACTATATAATAATTTTTTTATAAGGGATTTTGGCTTAGAATATTTCCATCATCTTTTAAGCTATTTGTGATTAATTTATTTTTGTATTTTAGAATTCTTTGCTTATCCAATTGATTCACAGCTAGTATTGCAAACTTATCAGGTTATACTTTTACTATTTCTGATGGTTAAATAATGAGATGCTCATGCATTTTATTTGCTTCGCTTTACTAATAAAAACTGCCATCCACAGACTGAATAGTTTGTGACTATATTTCGTTTGTATTTTCATCTAGAACTTGAGAATTTATAAACACCTTGTAATTTCCCATTATCTTTTGCTCAGGATCACAGTTTCTCAAGGTTATTTAAGTAAGTATTGGGCTTAAGTCTACTGATTGAGAGAAAGGTATCAGGTTTTGACTGTTTTATTGAATTCTTGAGATAAGTTTAATCATTAATTAATTCGGAGAAATTTTCTCCTGAAAGTATATTGAGTGGGTGTCTAGTAGCTAAACATCCTCCTCAAACCCGAAGATCTCGATATCCGATGGCGGCAAAACTTCCAGATAAATTAAAGAAAACTTTTTAATTAAATTTTTAAATTCTGTTAGTTCTTGCTGGGATTGTAAGACCTTCAACAGGGTTAGTTAACTTGAAGTTGATGCATCTCTTGCTCAAAGATTGATTAAAACTGAGCAAGAAAATAACTTCAAAAAGTATATAAATAATAAGTCTCCTACTATTGCTCATGTATCAATGAATTATGGAACCTAAATATTATAAATTAATAAAGTTATAAAAGTTATTTTGCTATCATATCCATCAAATCTACTCTCTCCATGATAATCACAATTTATGTGACTTTTTCGATGCAATTAAATAGTACTACAAATAGTAGAATTGAATTAATTTTGTAATTTTACTATTTATATATCTAGTTTAATAATCTAGTCTGAAGGACAAAATTAACAGCTTCTAATTTATTTATATGTAATTAATTTTCTCCTTTTTATCATAATTTAGCAATTTCGTTAAGAGGAGCCTTACTATTTTATGTAAAAGTTTAAAAATACCTCATTTTTAATTATGATATTATATTTTTAATAGGTTGATATTAACATAGATACCTACTCATTAAAAATAGATTCTCTAGAGAAAACACTTTTTTTTTATTTTATAAAAATACAAAATTCTTTTATTTAATATTATTTAATAGAGTTAAAATTTGTGAGATATGGTTTTTAAATTAAAGTAATTATACCAATTTATTGAATGAATAGAATAGAATAGGATATATTAATTCATAATAATGAAATCAGACCATAATTATTTTTCAATAGATTTGAGTATGGATTAACATTATAGCAGATTTATAAACTTATTTATAATATTTAAAAGATAATTCATCCAAATTGATAATATTATAATTAATGCAAACTCCTTCTCTCTAACAATTAACCCTAGGGTATGACATGGAGAATTATAATTCTTTAATTTATAGAGTATTTTTTCATTTAAAATTAATTGTTTAAGATATAAGAATTCAAAATTTTATTGCTAATTTATTAATTAACTATGGGAAATTTAAAGTTTCAATCGAGGTAGTTATTTTTTATAGAGTAAACTAAAATTATCAAATTAAAAATCGAGCTTATTTTATAATTTTTAATTACTATAACCAAGCTAACTTTATATGGCAATATAAAATTTAGAATTAATTTGTAAAATCAATTGAAAATACTCTATAATTGTAATATATAAATTTTATAAGAATATTATAAAAATTACAATAAATAAAAGATATTATTTAAGCATCAATGTTTATTTTAATTATTGAAAAACTAATATTCAGTTTATTTAATGATAATTAAAATTTAAAATCATTCAAAATTATTGTTAGGTGGAACTTCAAATTGTCTAATTGAATATCTAGCTGAGTATTGTTAATATTATACTTATTTTTCCATTGCTTTAATTATTTTTAGATTTAAAATTGGCTTTTAATCTGATATATTCATTTATTTCTCAATGTTGTTACAATTTATTTCAATGTCTATAATTATTTATCATATAAAAATAGTTATTTAAGTAAGATGGGATTTAAGTAAATTATTATTTTAAAATCTTATTAAGCGAATTCCTAAGCTTTACAACTTTCAATAGTCTCAATTTACTTAATATTGCTATAAGTAGAATATAAAAAATAGCATTTTATATTTTATAGTTAATTAGTTTTTAGCACATAATTAAGTGCAAATATCACGACTAATCACTCGAGAACCCTCAAAATGCTAACCCAAAACTTATCCAAGATACTTTATCTCTAGGTCATCCAATCTTTATCTTTTCTTCTTTTATCCCAGGCTTTATTCAAAAGTCGTTCTGATACAGATAATTACTTGCCTGTGATAGGACTAATCTTCGTCCATATCATTCTTTCCCCAAAATTTATCCGATTCATTTTTACAACTACCAGTTTAGTGAATACATTTCTCAGAGCACATCAGTCTGAGAGACAAAAGGCTAGTTCTTGGAGTCGGTTCTTTTCCTTTATATTCAACCGATTATATAAATATAGGGAATCCATAAGCATATCCCATGGGACTGCAGCTTACATCTTCTCATTATAATCTTTGTATTAACAATATTTAATTATATTCTACTGTATATCAAACAGTTTAATTTATTTACCTGATGTGATTTATGTTTCTTAGAAGTAATTTGAGAATAATATATGTCTTCTATGCCAGGTTTTATATATACCAACTTCTTTATCATTAAGTGTTCCAAATAGTGAATCTTTAGATATATTTGATAATAAAATTGGTTAAAATTGTAAAGATACAAAAATTTCAAGCTTTTTAAATAATCAATAGAACAAATAAAATAGAGCTATATAGAGTTTATATTTTTTATAAATTAAAGATACTTCAAATAAATCAATATTTTTGCAATTATTTTAAATAATTTTTTATAAATTTATTTATTATGAGTAATACTTAATTCATCAACATTTATCTAAACTTCCTATTTTTTGCATTTTTATTTCAAAAATTGAATCAACGTTTGTATATTTTCTATGAGCATTAATACATAATTATTACAAAGACTATTAATTTAAATATATAAATAGTACAATTAATATATATTATATTATTTATATGATGAGCACAGCCATTATATTAAAAGCAAGATAGAATAGAGTAAATCCAATGGGTACATAACCAAGTAGCTCAAAAGTCTCATCATCAAAATCAAAGCAATATGAACTGGTAAATGGTACAAATGAGGCAACCAAGATCAGCAATATTTAAAAAATTATTAATATAGACTAATGTTAAATAAAATCTTATACATTAAATGTGATTTTTTAAATATGGTTTCATTTATAATTGCCATAGTATTTTACTTATCCATCTCAAATGGTCTGTAAACTGAAATATAGGCTAAACTGTACATTACAAGTTAGAATTGTAAGATTATCTATAATTAATAATGTATTTACTTTAATATTATAAAGATTAATTATACATGCCTTCTTAGTCTCTGAGGAAAAGCATTATAAATATATTAATTTTCTCAGACTAAACATGTAAATAATCATAAATTTAAGCATGATTGTGAGATATATTATTCTTCTAAAGATACTTAATGGGATGTACATTAATATCATGTTACTAAATTGATAAGAATTACTTTTCTCATTATTTTTATTTAAAGTTTGTTAGATTTACTATAAACTGCTATCGAATGATTAAGTATATATTCATTATATAATGATTTTAATTTTTAAAAAAAAACTTTGTTGTTATTTACAATAAAAACTCATTTAGATTTAAGGTTTATAATCTCTATTTATTTATTGATAATTTAAAAATATTTAAAATTTTCTAATATAATCTCTATTTTTTATATTGGAAGTATCACAATTTAGTTATTCATGGTTTTGATAAATCTATTTCTTGAAATATTATGATATTTTGTTTGTTTATGATATTTTATTTAAGTTTATTTATGTATCTATCAAAGATTCTTCTTTATTCATTGGATGTACTCGATTATCAGAATTATCTAGATTACTCGAATTTTATACATTAAAAATAAATAAACATATGTAACATTTTACTATCTATAACTAAAATAATTAAAATATTTAAAATATTTGAATTAAAAATAAATAGAATTTTCTAAAGGCAATTTAATAGAATCAACCAAACATCCATATCTCATCTCAAATAAATCTTAATCATTTATTTTGGATCTCCAGTAAGTTATGATAATATTAAAAAAACATTCTTTATCACAAAGTCTAAGTTTTTAATTTAAATTATTAGATAAACACAGAAAATGGGATAAAAATGGCAGTAGCAATAAATAACACTATAGATAAGTAATAAGCCACTTTTTATCCTGTGTATTCCGTTTTAATCTAAATAAGGATTTTTAATTGACATTAAGTTTCTTACATAGTGCAGATTTAAGTTTTATTAATTTAATTGATAATAATATTAATAAACATATATAAATAAATTAAAACCGGATTTATGATTGAACTCAGGAAAAACTCAAAGTATGCTTCTTGAATAAATCTCAAAATAAAATTATGATTTATACTTTTATCAATTCTAGCCAGTATATATAAAAAAAAGCTTGGAAAAAAATATATTTATAAAATTTTTAACAAAATATTTAAAAAGAGTATACAACTATAACTTACGTTTAGCAAAAATCAAAATAATATTACCTTTTATTTTTAACTCCAGTTAAGTTTATAAGTAAGGCAAGTATTAATATGAAAGCATTGATTAAATTTCATATTAATAATTAAATTTCTAATAAAAAACTAACCGCAAATTTAATTTTAAATTTATTTGATTAGGATCATATAGAACAATTGTCCAAGATTTTAAACAGCGTTCATTGTTTCATATCCCATCATGAAAAATTATAATTCTCAAATAATTTATATGTAAATAAATTATAATTTTCAATTTTTAAATAAATCTTATAGAAGATTTATATTACTTGTATCTAATTAATTCCTTATAATTATAAATATAGATATACCTTTATTGTCAAAAGGCAATATAATTATAATTATGATTTTGAGCATTTTAAATCAAATTAATTTTTAAATTTGCTCATGAATTTTTATTAATTTATTATAATTAATATTTGAAGTTAAATTCCTAAGCTTGTTTAAAATTGGGGTTTTATTTTTAATATTTATTCCAGTTTTGAATTTTTCTATTTTTAATATATTTGATTTTAAGTATTAAATTTTCATTCAATCGAGGTGACTTCTCAAACAGATTATATAAATCCAATAATTTATAAAAATGGATCGCTATAGTATGTTTCATCATATTCATCAAATTCAAGAAATTTATTTGTGAATTCTAAAATTAAAAGTTGTTTTATTAGTTTAGTTACCTTCTGTTTCGATTAAGTTAAAACTTGCAATTGAATTCATGAGTTAGAAGAAATATAAAGTATTGGCAGGTGTTGTAACACTCATCAAAATTGTTAAATGCTTAATTCAATGCCATTTAAGAATTAATGAATTATTCAAATATTATAAATTTTGGATATATTAATAATAATTTAGGAAATTATTATATTTAGTTGATCTTATTTTAGGAGATAGATACGAAAAATAATAAAAACCTATTTTAATTTAAATTAAGTAATATTAAGTTGATAATAATATTTCTTTATTTTATGCTTAAATTCTTTCTTTTAAAAATCTAAATAATTAAGGTTATCAATTATATAAATTTAAATGTTTCATTGATTTCATTTTAATTGACTTCTTTGTAAATAAAAATCAATGAGTAAATTTATAAAGTTTCCCAAATCTATTAAATTTCAGGAATATTAATCAAAGGTAAATGAGCTATATACTGAAACCCCTCAACCATCCCCCATAATTGTTAGGCACTCTAAGCAACGAAGAAATTCAATAGTAAATTAGTTCCAATTATTGAGGATAGTGTCACAGACATTCCTGTGCTCATGCCATCTGCAAAGTCCATAAAAGCTAATATTTTATATAAATAATGAAACAATTGTTACTTTATTGTTGCTTTAGAGGGACCTTAGTTGAGATAACAGTATTGTTTGGAATATTACCATTAAAAGAAAATTAAAAAGTTAATCGATTTGATTATATTATACTTAAATAAATTGAATAAATCTATTCAAATCTGTACTTTGATATTTGTAATATTACACAAATTTGATTCTAATCTCATCCACCTATATACAAATATAAGTTTAATTATTCTTACAGATCTGGCAGATATTTCATCTAATTCAATAGTCTTAGGTATAAAAACTAGTGATACTAAATTTTTATCTAAGCTTAGAATTTCATAATTCGTAGGCAGCTCTTCTTATGAATTTTTTTTAAAGATTTTTACTTCCAGAGATTTCTATAAATGAGTATATTAGAAATAAATAAAATAAAATAGCTTCAAATAAAAGAAAAATAGAATGTAAATTTATTGGAATCTATAAATAAGTTCTTAAATTCTTAGGAATGTGTAATTCTTTATCAAATTAAATAACTATGTTTCCATCTCTTTTAACACTCTTGATTTTAGCTTTTAAATATCCTGTCCTGTTTTTTTTCAGCCGCTTTGCTTTATTGTTTAATTAAAAAATAGTATTTTTGCTTAAGATTTTAAAATTAAAAAAGTCAGGTGAAAAGAATATTTTTATAAGATAAAAAGTGCCCATTTATTAATCCTTTACATAAATAATTATTATTATTTCAAGCAATATATTTATTCTTCTTTTTCTTCCAATTCCAACTAATTTAACTTATTTTCATTAAGACTTTGCTATTTTTATATCTGTTCAACTTCTTCATTCGTTTAATCAAGAGATCCTCTCACCATCAACGTAAAAGGGTAATCTTGTTTTTATTTATTTGCTATTTATTTAATTCTAAAATGAATATATATATATATGAGAAAAAGTTTCTGGGAAGTTGATAAGTCTTATAAAGTTATAATGATTTAATAGATGCCTATCTGGCTTTCAAGCTCTGGAGCTGCAACCACGTAAACATCTTTAAAAATTATAATTTTTCTGAATTAAAAGTTTGTTTATAAACTGATATGTAAAAAAGCACAATTTTAGAACAATTGCTAAATATTGAAATATTTTGGTAATAAATCTCCTCCATTTGTTTAAAGAGAGATGAAAGGTATAGGTTTATTACTATTTACTGAAGTTTTAATCTGCACATTATTTGGATTAAAAATTGGTGGTAATTATACTAGGAAGGTGTCACTTATAGCTGTATCTATATCTTTTAATAAATACATCATAAATATTAATATTGTAGGAATACATTTAATTTTGGAAAATAATTAATAATTAATAAATATTTATAATTCGTTTCAGTTAACTTTCTTGAAACCTAGACAATATGGTACTTGTTTAAAAGAGAATTCAAAATTAGCTGGACTTTACTATTGGCAGTACCCCTCTATCGCATCGTGGAAGAGAGTTAAATCGATTTTAATTTTGACGAAAAAATCAACAAAGCAAATAACCCAAAATTAAAATCGATTTAACTCTCTTCTACGATGCGATAGAGGGGTACTGCCAATAGTAAAGTCCAGCTAATTTTGAATTCTCTTTTAAACAAGTACCATATTGTCTAGGTTTCAAGAAAGTTAACTTCCACGATTTAAATTATTTAATTTATTAATTATAAACTTATTTCCCTAATCAATTTTATTCCTACAATATTAAACATATTCTTTTAAGTTTGATTAAAAACCTGGCTTCTCAATTATTTCAATTTATTATTCTTATTTTATTATGATATTGAAAGGTTTATTGGGCAGAGTAATTTTAAATTTCTAAGTTAATTAAGGAATAAATTATAAAGATTTATATTTATATATCATTATAAATATATGAATTATATCTAAAATTGAGTCATCGACTATGTAGATGATAAAAAGATGCTTTATATTTATAGAAAATTAGATCCAAGTAATTAGGTGTTATTATTTAAATTTATTAAAATAAACTTCTTCATTAAAATTAAAAATATTAAATACATAGGATGAAAAAATATTATACATATCTAACTCATATAATTAATTTCTAACAATATTAGTGTTAACTATAATTTTTTTTTGTGTAAAATCTATAGTAACGAAGGTTGTATCGTCTAAAATTGTTTTATTTATGTGACTGAAACTGTAAAAAATAGTCCCGCAATTTAAAGGAGACTTTAAGTGCTTATCAAAACGAAAAATATAATAAGTATTACTATTTTAAGTATAAAAATAATTTAGTTATCAAAAGAATATGTTTGTTCCCCAGATCCTATCTAATATGCAATATTTGGTAATACCATATCATTCACGATCGTCAATTTAATTAATTTATATATTAATAAATGAATTAAATATTATTTAATTCTATAAAAATCATATATTATTATTTAATATTGAATACTGTTCCGCAGTCTAATTACTGAACAGAAAAAGGGATGTTAAAATAAATAAAAAATATATGTTGCTACTCAGACTACTGTATGTGTATGCAACATCCACCACAAATTTATTAATAAAAGATTTCAAATATTTATAAAAATTAAAATTTAGCTGCTACAGTGAATTATCTTACTTAATTTAAAGCCAAAGATCCTGCGATATCATTAACAGATATTTTCAAGGGTATGCTAATTAAAAATAATAACCTTGAATCAAATGTATAGACTGAATAAAATTTATAAATTTATATTATCAAAATATCAAACTGCTGTTTCAATAGTATTAAATCAACTTATATCAAATAATAACAAAAAAGGAATTTATATTCATAAATTTTACAAAATTAGCTATTATTTTTATAGCACTTTAAATTAATAATAGATTATAATCTATTAATTAATTTAAATTACACTCTTACTATCATAATATAATCTTTCTCAATATAAATAGACTCAAATTATTAAAAATTAAAGTAAATAAAAAAAATTTTCAACATATAATTAAGTTGCCGCAATATTTGTTTAAATTTTATGCTATTTAAGAAAGGACTATTCCAAGATTAGATTATCTAAGGCACACCACTATTATTGATGCATTTAAAAATAAATAGAATAATACTATAATATTTGAAAATCAAATTATTTCTTAATTTAAAATTTATCCCTAATTTTAAATTACATCTAAAATTTAAATGATATCATGCATTTTTATATAATAGTGGTGCATCAGATTAATTAAATTTAATGAATAATATCGCAATTTTAAATAATAAATATCAGCCCTTTAATTTGTCCTTGAAAATAAATTCCATAAATTAAAATTTTGCAAATTCATTCTACCATTAATTATGAAATAATTTTATTATATCAATTGAACTTGAACAATAATGTAATAAAGTGTAAATTAGATGGGAAATACACTCTAATCTTAGAAATCTGTGCATAAATCTAAACTTATAGTTCCAAGATCAATGAGAGTTGTAGTGTCTGAATAATCATATACTGTATTAATTGCATTAACTGAAACTGTTGGAGTATGCACTATTTATTATTAATAAATTCAATTATTTATTTATTTCATGATGACCAGTCAAGTAGCATTTCAATTTTTTAAATATGAAAGTTACTTATATTTTTTAATCTAAATATTAATAAGAATTTAAAAGCATGTTTAAGAGTTATCGAAATTTATTTATTTATCAAGTAAATCAGCACCCACAATGTAATTTTCAGCACTTGCGGATAGTAATGAGGTAAATATAAATGCTGTCATAAATTAAGTAGTACCGTCATATGCTGCAGGTAAGATTTTGTCGGTTTATTTTAAATGGATTTGTTATTTTCAATATATTTATTTATTTTATTTTTAAGTTTATTGGATAAAATTACTGTTTACAATATCATAGCAAGATTTATATTATTTTTGATAAAAAATGAAAGAAAATCACTAAATTATATTAATTAAATTATCATGTTTTTTTAAAAGATTTTTAATTATCAAATACTTAAATGAAACCTCGATTGATTGCCATGCCCATGACAGTTTCATGATAATAGCCGTAGTAATGAAAATTAAGGTTGCCTGAATAATCTAATACCTGAAATCCTTAATAAGATTGAAAATTTGTCATAGAAGTAGTAATAAAATAAAATTTTGCAACTGCATTGGGTTTTAAGGCTTATAATATGATTAATTAAATAAAAAACTATAATAGTTAGATTGTATTTTTAAAAAATTAACTATAGGTACTTTATGGATTTAAATCTGAGTTTTGAATTCTCAATAATTTTGTAAGTGAATTTTTATTTACAATTGAATTCATCGAGTAATAAACATGATAAATTACTTAAACTAATTTTTTTTCTCAATAGTTTAAGATTATTTTTACCAGATTCCGATTTAGAGTAAATCAAATTGAACATATTTTAATAAACATCAAAACCTAAGCATCCTTCTCCTTCAGCCACACCGAACCCGTAAGCTTTATTATTAATTGCCCCTAGACTATATATATAAAAATCATTTATAACAATTTGGAGGAATTTTCTATTAATTTAAATAACTTTTTATCATATATAGGTTTTAATTATTTGAACCATGAGCAAAGAAGCCAATAAATGAATCAAAACTTGGGGCATATGGCAATTTATGAAAGCATCCATACAATTAGTCAACTCCTGAAACATCACTTTTCTTTAGTATTGCCACTTCAGTTATACATTATAATTTAAATTGAAGTCTCTCACAAAAAAGAGAGTTTTATATTTTAATTCATTTTTGAGACTGGTATTAATGTTATAAAATTAAAAGTTATGTCATCAGTAAGCCCACTACTAGCTATAGGATTAAGAAAATTAGCTCTAATTCCAGATCCATTACTATTCGCCATAACCACTAATGCTTTACTTGGAGAGGCTCCAGTAGCCGAGTACCTCCCGCCTGCAAACAGCTAATTTGTAGGTAGATCAAAATAAAGAGTGTTCAAATATGTTATAGATCCCCCAAGCCCTATTTAATTCATTTATATAAATTTATTTAATGTTTATTGAATTGCAATATCGAAGACATTTTATGATAGTATGTTGATTAAGATATTAAAGTATAGGGTAGATAGATAAAATTATTTTTCAATAGTTTAAAAAGCTTTTCTTAGAATAGTATTTTTATTAGAAATATACCATATTAAGACATTTGATCATGTGAATCTGCTTTAACAATAAAAAAATAAGTCTGTTTTTAATTTATTTACAAAAATAATTAAATAATAACAAACAAAAAAAAATATATTTATTTCTATTGATACCTTCCATACACTAGAAAGAGTGCTAGATAACTTTTCTATATATCCAGACCCTAATAAATAATTATATCAGTTATATTTATTAACATCTATAATTCATTGCAATTAAATTTTAGATCCATCATTATTATTTCTAAAACAAAAATTGATAAAATTAAAAAATGATTGCTTACCCACAAACATAGGTGTTATTGGCATTGTCTATAGCAATTGTTTAACTGAAGTAATCCCAACATATATCTCTATCTGCATTTGCTATTACTCTTCCATCATTTGAGTTTATTATTGCATTAAATACTAAAATCAATTATTTTTAACAAAATTGCATATACACTAGAGAATAATCCTTAGAAATTCACAAACATAAAGCTGCATTACTTTAAATATAAGTTCTAATTGTTACATTTTAACTTTTTTTAAAATAATCATTTTTTACCTAAAAAAAAATTATTCCAATTACATTTAAAATTAAGCCGTTTTTTATCGCTAGTGCTTTGACATTAAAAAGTTGAGAGAGAGTAGACGGAGTGGGAATTTCAATTATATGCATCCATTTTAAGAAATGCAATTCATTTTGTTGATAAATAAAATATTTCATTTGTACAGAATCATAATAAAATATTTATTGAAATCAAAATAATTTTTTATAAAAAATGATAGTAGTAGCCAATGAAAGGACTCATATTGTGCTACCCTCCGAATATTTAAAAAATTTACAATATATAAATATTATGTCCCCAGTCGATAAGTCAAAATTATTTTATTAATTTGCTGTGCTTTATATTTTTAATAGAAAATTAATAACAAAGTCTTAAGCAATTGCACTAACTGTTTAAAATAAAAAATGAAGTATTTTATTAACTCCCATGTGAGTAGTACCATCTCCAAAAATGATTGGAAATTGCTTTTCTCCAAAGCATTTCTAGCATTTTATTACAGACCTTTAAAAAAGTATTTAATAATGTTTATATTAAATAGTAATAAAGATGTTAGTTAATTAAATCATTTTTACTTACAATAAGGAAACTTATTTTATTTATATTTAGAATTATAAAAAATGTTTTTTATTATAAAAATAGTATTAACTACTAGTATTACAGAGAGTAGACATTCTTTAAATTTCATTGACAGTTTATCTATAAATATTGAAGTCAGATACTTTTCAAAATATAAAATCTTCAAAGATGAGCTATCGATTCTTTTTGGTATAAGTAAAATAATAATTATAATCTAAATAATAACAAATAAAATATATTAATATAAATTAAAAAGTAACAACTTGAAAGATACGACACTATAATATACTCTTTACCTTATTTATGTTAGTTTTTTATCATTTTATTTAATTTTATTATATATTTTGAAAATTATTAATTCATGGTTATTTGATACGACTATGTCATGGATAAGGTCCTGTACTTTCTGGAACTGCATTATTATTTGATAATTTCTTGTTAACTCTCAAAGATACTAAAATTTTTAGGTTAGATTGAGTTATCAGGGCTTCATTAGAGAGTTATGCGACAGAGTTCAGCCATTTATCTATCAATTTTCAAAATTTATACTAAAATACAATAAAATATAATGTAAAGTATGATTTTACTACACAACATTCCATACTATAATTTATGATTATTTTATTGATTATGTTTTCTTTTAATAAATAGTGATATGATTGCTTTTATTGATTTTAAATTTCCCATTAATTGTAATAAATATTTTGGGGTAAAACTGATTAAAAAATATTTATTGAAAATTGTTATAATTTAATTACACTATATTATATAACAAGTTTTAAGAAATAATCAATTACACAAGTTATTAACAATCTATTATGACATTTTTATGATTTAATTGGCTTAAATTGACTTCCTATTTTTTTAATATTTTATTTAGCGTTTAACTATTTGGCCTATTTAAAATTCATAATTTGAAAAAAATTAATCTTGTTATAAAAAAATAAATTTACTTTTTATAATTAATTCATAATAGGTTTTTTTAAATATATTAATTAAAAATATATATGTTATGAATATCTAAAATAAATATTGCGAATAATAACAACAAGTTATTTCAATTTAAGAATATAAATATTTAAGAATCAATATAAACTTTGTTAAGATTTATTTACAAATTATTTGATTGATTTTCTTGTTGAAATACGTTGCTAGTAATCTAGATAATTTTACATGGTATTCATGATTTTCAGATTTTAATTAGTATAATTCTATGAATTTATTGTTTCATCCATGTTTAAAATATTTCCCTTCAAAATAATTTAAATTAATAAAAATCAAATAATATTTATTTAAAATATAAAATATAAATTACATGTTTTAAAGGGAATATTTCTTAACTCTGCTACTCTATTTTGGCTCATTTTATTTGATATAGCTAAATTAGGAATTTAATCAGGAAATCAGGTTGAAATATATTTGTTTTATTAATATATAGTTATAGACTGTATAATTGAAAATTATGACAGTAGTGAAAAAAATGCAAATTAATTATTAGATTTTAACTAAGAATCCTAAGTGAAGAATTGTGTAAACTAAAATATTTTTTTAAAGACAGAGAAGTAATAAGTTAATTAATTTAATCATTTTTAAAAGATAGTTTTACATAAATACTAAACATTAGAAGGAGTTCTTGTAATTTAACAACAATATTTAAATTAAATTATAATTTTTGAAAGCTAACTAAGCAATATTCAATTCTTCGACTCTATTTTACCCTTCATCTTGTTTTTTGCATTTTTTGTTGACAAATTAGATTAAAGTTTTCACATTTTCGATGAGAATCAAATTATAATTAAAATTTTATTCTCTATTTTTCTGAATAAACTATTTATAGAAATTAATGTATATAAATGAGCATAATTGTGATATTAATAGCTAGATAAAAAATAGTTAATCCAATAGGCATATAACCAAGTAATTCAAAAGTCTCATCATCAAAATCAAAGCAATATTAACTGGTAAATGGTACAAATGAGGCAACTAAAATCAGCAATATTATATTATTATAAACTTTTCGATTTTAAATAATTAAGAATGCAATATTTTTAATATGGTATCATTCACAATCGTCATAATGTTTAATTTCCTTTAATTAAATGGCTTGTAAAATGCCACATACACTAAACTCAGTAATACTAACTTCAATTGCAAAAGTATCTATAACAAATATCATAGTTTTATATATTTTATTTAATATAATACATAGCTTCTTAATCTTTCAAGAAAAGCAATATTATAATACTTATATTAAATAAATTAATATTCTTTTATTATGTAAAGCATAACTGTGAGATATATTATTCTTCTAAAAATGCTCAAGGGTACATAAAATAATATCATCTTAGAAAACTGTTGAGAATTATTCATTTTATCATTAAATTGTTTTTCTCTTTCTATTTTTTCATTAAAACTTTTCTCGAATGATTAAGTTATTTATATTAAAATACAGAAAATATAGTTCTACACTTATTATTAATTTATAATATATATAATTAAGTATTTAATATTATTATATAGTATAAATTAAGTATCATAATCTAATTATTCATGCTCGAAAAAAGTTTGATTACTAGATAAAGATATACTATGAGGATATTTTTTACTTTTTTCTTAATTTGATAAAGTCTTTTTATTTTATAATATTTATACTTTATCCTCTAAATTACATGTATTGTTTGGATTTATTTATTAAAAAAATTGTTATTAATCATAATCTATAATTTATTTTGATAATCTTAATAAAAGTTTATAATCTTTCATTATGTCTATTTTTAAAAATAAAATTTTGATTTATTTAAGGGAATCTAATAGAGTCCACTAAACATCCAAATCTCTTCTCAAATATAACTTAATTTTTTTATTTCTATTTCCAGTATGTTATGATTTTATAAATAATATAATATAATAATCATACATAAATAAGATATAAAAAAATTTAAATTTATGATATACAATGAGAATGGGATAAAAGTAATTGTTGTGGTTAGCATTATTGTTTAAATTGTATTTATTTTAAGGTTTTAATTTAATTAGAAAATAATATGCTGAATTTTAGATAACAATGTTTGATAATTGTTACTATTTTATTAAATATGTATTAATATTAATACTCTTATTATTGGTGTTTAATTTTTACAATTTATTAGAATATAAATAGACTATAATTAATTCATAATTCCCTTAAAATTATGGTAAATTGATAGCCTAATAACTTTTTCCTTATTATTTATTTTCAGAACTTTTTCTCCGATTAAAATTCACTTATATATTAGATTTATAATTAAATGCTGTAAGGAAATTTTTATTATACTTAAGCAGGTATATAAACAAAATCAAACAGTTTTATAATTAAACTTCGTAAAGCTATAATTCTCTCGAAAAAAGTTTATTAAAATACTAAATATTTCCCAATTCTTAATTTTTTCAGAAATATTACTGATAAGCAATAGGCAGTTTTATCTCCAGATAATTCTTGTTTAATCTAAATAATGTGATTGCAATTATAATTTTAAATCTTCTTACATAGTGGAGATAATGAAAAATAATAACAATACACATTCAAATTGAATATGAAAAGATATATAAAAATATTTAAGAGATTTATGATTGAACTTAGAAATAGCTCAAAGAAAGATTCTTAGATAAATTTCAGAATTAAATTGTGATTAATTTTCTCATCAATCTTGGATAGTAAAAATGGAAAATACAAGAAATACTTTTATTTAAATAAAATTATATAAAATAAATAATATAGTATACGACTATGCAAAGATCTTTAAATTGCTTATAATATTTTACTTTTTGTTATATAAACCTGTAAAGTTTATGAATAGGCCTACGAACAATAAAAAACCGTTGAAAAAAATAATAAATAATATTTTTATTCGTAAAACATAACAATTTTAATAAAATTGAGTTGATTAGTATTATATAGTACAATAATCCTATATTTTATATTGCGTTCATAGATTCATACCCCATCATGAAATTTCAATTATTTAAAAATAAAGTTATTATTGTGTCATGATCAAATCAAGGAAATATAATAAAAATATGGTTTTTAAGGATTATATCAAAATAATTTATATTATAATTTTGCTAAATTCATTTCTATAATGTGATTTTTCAATTTATCAGAGATTAAAGATTTTGATTTGTCATAGAAACTTTAATATATGTTTATTTTATATTAATAATTGGATAAAATTTTCACATTATACTAGCAAATCCTTTTCAATTTTAATAGATCATACTATTTATTTATATTATCTCAAAAATATATTATAATTCTACAATTTAATTATAATTGTTATGATGAAAAATGGATCACTGTAATATGTCTCATCATATTCATCAAATTCAAGCTGCTTATTTGTTAAATCTATTTATAATTTATTATTTTTAAATATTTATACCATCAGTTTAAATTAAGTTAAAGCTTGCTATTGAATTCATGAGTTGGAAGAAATATAACGTGTTGGCAGGAGTTGTAACGCTCATCATATTTATATTTAAGATATTGCCTAAAAAATTATTTTAATCGATGAAAAAATTTTAGTAGGAGTTATAATGTAAAAATAATATCAATGGTAGATGGGAAATATATTAAAAACCTTCTAGCATTCCCCACAATTATTAAGAACTTTAAGTAACAACAGCATTTGTTAATAAATTTGCACCAATTAATGATGAAATTGTGACTGCCATTCCTACACCCATACCATCTGCAAAGTCCATAAATTCTAATAAAGTGTCATAAATATTAAATAGCTGTTACTTTGTTGCAATTTTAGAGGTATTTAAGCTGAGATTACTGTGTTTTCAGGAATATAATAATATTTATGCTTGATATGCAATTAGAATTTTTTAATCAATTATTTCAATGAATATAGCTGTTCTATTCAAAATTTTGATATTTGTAATATTAAATAAATTTAACTCTAATCTCATCTACCTATAAACAAGTATTTTTATCGAATTATTCTTACAGATCTAGCAGATAAATAATCAAAGTTAATTGTCTTGGGTATAAATTTTAGATACACTAAATTTCTATCTATTTTGAGAATTTCATAATTTGTAGGTAGCTCTTCTTATTAATAATATTTTTGGAATATTTTAATTTCGAGTGATTTCTATAAATAATTTATTTTACATAGTAAATTTAAATTAAAAGAACTATATATACTTTAGATTAAAGAACTATATATATAATTTTAGATTATTCTATAAATAGGTTCTTAAGTTCTTTGGAATGTGTAATTCTTTGTCGAATTAAATAACAATGTTTCCATCTCTTTTCACACTCTTAATTTTAGCTTTTAAATATCCCGTCCTGTTTTTCTCTGCCGCTTCTTTATATAGCTTAAATATTAATTATTGGGCGAAGGGTTTCCTGGATCCGTGTCCCAAACTTCAAATATTTCCTTTACTAACATTCAAATTTATATATATTTGACAATAAGTATATAAGAAACATAAAAATTATAATTTCAATTACCTGATCATATATTTAAACAACTCTTTTTTAATATAGTTCTCAAGATTGATTTTTATCCCTTGTCTGATTATTTATTAAAAAAATTCAATATATAAAAGATGGTTGATCTTCAAATATGAGTAAAAGTATCACAAATTATGGGAAAAATTGAGAAATTTATTAAAAAAATAAAATATTTTATATGGGGCAAGAATATCTCCCCTTCATTTGTAATTATAGTATTTTGGTCAGGACACTTCCTCCTCTCCCTATTAATTATTAAATTTAGCCTTAATTCATATAAAAGGTTATTTCATTAATTCATTGGTATTGTGAATTTATTTTTAACAATATAATTGTTCCTATTTTTATTCTATTATATATAATTAGTTGTCTGTTAAAACAGGTTAATTTAATTTTTCCTCTAATTCTTCATTTGTTTAATTAAACGATTCTCTCACTCTCAAAGTAAAAGCATAGTCTTGTTTATTTATTTATAATTATTGGTAATTTTTATTATTAAACAATTTTATTAAAATAAAATTGAAGTTTCCTTTAAGTTGACAAATCTTTAAGAGTGATAATAATTTTATATATGCCTATCTAACTTTCAAGCATTGGTTCAGCAACTATATATGCATATCAATAATATGTAGTTTTAGATAATTAAAATAAATAATTTTAAAATCAAAATTATTAAAAAAATATAAGTGCATCTCCTTAAATCATCTTAATAGACACAAATGGAATAGGCTTATTGCTTTAAATTTATAATTTAGTCTACACATTATTTGGGTTATATAGTGGCGGTAGTTTTATTTGAAAAGTAAATTTAACTACGGTATCTATATCTTTTATGTTAATATATATTGCCATTTTTATGACATTTAAAGCAATATTTTTATTCCAGAAAACCAATATAAATACATTTATATTCAAAAATTATATAATAATCTTTGATGTCCTATAGAAAACCTGGTTTCTCTGTGATTTCTATTATTTTATCTTTAACTATTAGAATTTTCATAAGCTTATTTGGTAGAGTTATAATAGATATTTTCATATAAAATAATAATTTTAAGTTATAATTTATAATTAATGTTTTTGTAGAGTTTATGTTTGAGTAGCTGATGTAAAAATACTTTAAATTTATAGATAATTAGATCCCAAAAGAGTTGTGTTATTATAAAAAATAAATTTTAATTTTTTTAAATTTCCAATATATCTACCCATTCAATTTGTGTAGATTTACAAATTTATATACTAGATAATTTATAGAATACTAGTGTTAACTATAATTTTTGATTGTGTAAAATCTATTGTAACGAAAGTCATATCATCTAAGATTGTTTTATTTATATGAGTGAAACTGTAGGACATGCTTCCACAATTTGAGGGAGTCCACTAGTGTTTATCAACAAAAATTAATATATTCAATTTTAAGTATAAAACTAAATTTAATAGTTAATTATCAAAAGAATAAGTTTATTACCCAGTTCCTAAATAATAAGCTATATTTGGGAAAATCATATCATTTGTTATAGTCAATCTTAAAAAATTTTAATTATGAAAATAATTTAAAGAGATAATTAAAATACTACAAACAGAAATTTTATACATCATAAATATATTGAATGCTATAGCGCAATCTTATTATAAAACTGAAAATGGGATGTTAATAAATATATATTATTAATTTAAAAAATGTTGCTACTCAGAGCACTGTAAACAAATGAAAAATCAACAACAAATTTTAAATAAAATAAGAATTTAAATTTTGCTGCTACAGTAAATTATCTAACTTAATTTATTGCCAAAGAACCTGTTAAGTCATTTACAGATATTATCAAAGGTATGCTGTTTGTTTGAATAATTTCTAATTATAAATTTCACTTGAAAAGAATTTAGTAAATGAATTAAAAAAAAATTATTGAATATTTCAAAATGATTTTGAGAATTATAAAATAACTCAGAATTTAATTAAACAAAATTTTTGCTTAATTTTTCTTTATTCTAACAGATTATATATTGTTTAAAGTTTAGTCCATATTCATTTTATATAGTTTACCAGACAATTTTATAATTTATATTCACTAATTAGTTTCATCATTTAAATAACCCAATATATTTCACAATAAAATTCTACAATGCAATATTTAAACAATAAATATTGCTATTTACGAATGTACCATTCCAAGATAGAATAGATTACGGTACCCCACTGTCTATATAATAGAGAGTAAACTATATGGGAAATATGCTTTATAAATAGAAATCTGTGCATAAATCTAAACTTATTGTTCCCAGGTCAATTTGAGTTGTAGTGTCTGTATCTAAAACTGAAGTTATATTATTTACAGAAGCTGTTGGAGTATGCACTATATACGAATAAAAGTAATTTAATTAAACTATTTCATGGATACCAATCAAATAGCATATAAAATTAGGAATATTAATATTTTAGTTTCTTATGTGAATTTTTATAATAGATAAATTTATGGCATGTTTATGAATTATCGAAATTAATCTATTTATCTAGTAAATTTGAGCCTATTATGTAGTTTTCGGTGCTGGCAACTAATACAGAAGTTTATAAGATCATAGACGTTAATTCTGTCGTACTGTCGTAAACTGCAGCAAGAACTTTGTCAAGTTATTTAATAAATAAAAAAATATACTAATTTATTGATTGAAATTACTGTCTAATATGTCATAGCAAGATTATCATTTAAAACAGTAATTTAAATCCTAATTGCAAAATAATTATTTCTAAAATTACTTTATAAAACGGTATATTTATTAAGATTTTGCAGTTTCAAAGACCTATATAAAGCCTCGTTTTATTGGATTGCCTAATACAATTTCATCATAAAAGCCGAAATATTGAAAATTTTGGCTCCCAGCTACATCTAAAATCATAAACCCTTGAAACTGTTTATAATTTGTCACGGAAGTGGTAATTAAAAAGAACTCTGCTGTTATGCTTGGTTATAACATATATTTATATCAAACAAAAATATTTTAAAGCAAATAAAAAAGAATTGTTTTAAGTGCTCTCTGGGTCTAAATCTGAATAATGAATTCTCAATATTTCATATAAAGAATAAGTTCATATTGATTTTAAGAAATCTTGATATTATTCATTTTATAATTTAACTATAGCTTGACATTTTAGACGCCAGCTTCCCAATCAATATAGATCAAATTGAACGTATCTAAATATTAATCGAAACCCACACAGCCATCTCCTTCAGCCACTCCGAATCCATAAACTTTATCATTTTGAGTTCCTAAACAATAAAAAATAAGTCTGAATAATTAAATCGACAATTATACTTTTAAAATTAATATGATTTTCTATAATTACAAAAACCATGAGAAAAAATCCCAGTAAATGAGTCATAACTGGGAGCAGTTGGCAATTTATGAAAACTGCCATATAACGATCCAACCCCTAAAGCTGTGCTTTTCTTTAAAATTGTCACCTCAGTTATGTAATAAATTATTAAATAAGTCTCTACAAATTATGTTAGTTGTATTGTAATTTTATTGCTTAAAGTTATGTCATCAGTTAGTCCAGAGAGACTTTTTGGATTCAAAAAATTAGCTCTGATTCCAGTTCCATCGCCATTCAACATGATAACCAAAGCTTTACTCGGAGAAGAACTAGTCGGTAGATACTTGCCACCTGCAAACAATTAGTCTTAATCTGAATCATAATAAAGTGTGTTGATGTATGCTACAGATGCAACTACACCTATTATAAATTTTATCAATATTTCTTAAATATTAAATCTAAAATAATCATTAACAAAATAATAATGATTGGGAAGACAAATTATACTAAGAATTAAATTATTACAATTATTAGTTTTTAAATGGCTTTATATAATGTTCTTAGATTAAATTAATTAAAAGTAAATGTAAGATAGATCTCTCCACTAATAGCAAAAATATTCAAAATAATTTTACAGTAATTCGAAAGAATGCTTAAATTATGAAAAAGCTTATAATTTAAATCAAAATTTCGGGGGGGGGGGAAGTTTCCTGCACCGGTTAATAAAAAAAAAAAATTTTAGGGAAGTTTCCTGCACTTTTTTTAAAAAAAATTTTTTCTTTAAATTAATTATAATTTTAACTATCAATCAACTTACAGACTAATTTCTTTGATATAATTTTTTAACCTATTAGTCAATTTTTCTCTTCAGATTCCACATCTGGCATATTTCATCTGATATTTGTTGGTTTCTGTCTATTAACCATTATATTGTTCTCTCTGTTATCATAGTAATTATAAGTATTGAATCCATTTGTTATTGAAATTTTAATCAAATTTATAATGTTCTTCCCCTATCTAAATAATGTTAGACTATAATTTTTTGAACAAATTAAATGATGCATAAATGTCCTATTAATATTAATGAGTCATACAAATTTTTAATTTTATAATTTTTATATAATTTATTAAAATTTAAATAAAATATAAAAAAAGTGCAGGAAACTTCCCCCCCCAAAATTTCTTTGGCTTTAAGATGAGATATATTGGTAAAATCTATCATATTTAAAACTTATTAAATTATTCCAAGTTTTTAAATATTCCCAAGCATAATAACAATTGTTTAATACTAAACTCATTTTATCTTCATCATTCAATTTAATTCAAATAATATATTATTTTTGCTATTTCTACTTTCCATATTCTTGAAAGTGTACTTGAATGTTTTTACAGAAATCCAGATCCTTTTATATATTTATTTTATCAGATTTGTAAATATAGATTTTGTGGTTATTATAATGGTAAATGAATACACTATATTATATTACGTATCACTTTTAATACTGTATCAAAAAGATAATCTTGTCTTGGTTTCTAAAATGAAATGATATGGTATCGAAACTGCAATAAAACAAAATTCTCATTAATTTTTTTTACCTAGAGAATCAGCTCGACCTTATTCAGTTGTTACATAGCCACTAAAAGTGCTATTAGAATTGTAAAAAACTCATGCTAAGATTCCCCCATCATTTTCAAGGTCACTCTTCTCTCTCATTTGAAACAGACATACCCTAAAGAAAATTTATTGTGGACTTGTCAGTTCTCATGTCGAATTATGAGCTACACATTTATATTATTCATATATAACTAAATTATAAAACCACTTGGTTACGACCTACTAGTAAGTTGGTAATATACGCCCGACTAATTCCAGTGCCCCGTTTGAAACCGTGAAGGCACTCGGATTTTACGAAATAAGTCCCTGATCTGAGAACCTCCTCAGAATACATCAGGCAAGGTATAGAGGACCACGCCAATAAAAACGTCGACCAATTATCATATATGTCGTATTAAAACTGAGTGCTATACCTATCCTTGCAACTTGGGGTTAAGTGCATTAAGGATAGGGTAGGAGTTAAGAGAAAGACCACTCGTATCTCAGATTGGACTCTATTTACTGGAGAAGAGCGAGACAAGAACTTGCAAATGAAAACCCTAGTTGAGAATCATTCGGGGTTTTCCCCTTAGCAAGCCATACAATAATTCTTTGCTTAGAAGGGGTTTTACCTGAACTACAAGCACTCATTTAAGGAAAGTTTGTCATGGAAATGAAACAGGAAAGGCATGTGAAGTATCAAAAGACTACACGAGACCTCCCCAAGGCAAATCGGTGAACGAGCACAGTGCTGAAGCTATTCTGTCCAGTATATGGGTCTTACTACTCTTGGGATGGCCAAAAATCAAAAGTATGAAACTATCTGGTTTATCTATCTGTCTGGCTAAAGCCTCAGTTTTAATTTCCGTACAGTATTAAATAATAATAATAAAAAATCTTTAATAGGAAATCAAACAAATGCAGAGAAGCAATCTTATAATCTCATCCTAAAAAACATAAAACAATTGAGAAAAATTTCCTATATCAATGATGAGAGAAGATTTGCTGATCAATAACGACAAGTCCCTCATCTTTAATTAAACTTTAAAGGAATCAGTTTAAGTAAGGTAAAGCTTTTAGGGCTATTTCTAAACAATATACCTTCCATAGAAAGTTCAAGAGCATAAGATTCTCGTCCATAATAAATTCTAAAAAATAAAGATTTTTTTACTTGTAAATAAAATACAGATCCATCAATATTATTCCTAAACCATAAGTGGATAAAATTGAAAAATTAGTAATTACCCACAGATGTAAGTGTTGCTTGCATTGTCAATCGCAATAGTCTAACTAGAAAGAGACCAACTTCTATATCTATCTACACTTGCTAATATTGTTCCATCATTTGAGTCTATTATTGCTTATAAATATAAGGTATAAGTTTTATATTAATTGCATATGCATCAGCACTTGGTCCTGTAAAATGTACAAACATAAAGCCAAATCCTTAATTATAAATATAGTTGGCATAATAATGATATAAATTAAAAATTTGATAATATTTAGCCATTATTGATTGCTAAAGCTTTTACATTTGAGATGGCAGGAAGAATAGAAGCAGATAATCTTTCAATTGTATTCATCCATTTTAAAAAATGCAAACCATTCTATTGATAGTAAAAACATCAATAATTATTTAATAATCGAGCAAATTCTAGAATTATTTTTAAGAAATTTTAATATAGTAGTAACCAATGAAGGGATTCAAAACCACAAAACCCCTTAGTGAGGTTTATAAGTGCTTTGATTTGTAGGGTATAGTTAGGGTCTTATTGGGGTTAGTAGAGAAAACGCATGTTTTTTATGAATTTAATGAATATTTAATGAGTATTACTGTACTTAATTCAAACAAATTTTATCTGCTTATCTTTGTGATACCTCTTGAATTTAGCAGTCTGTAGTTGTTCTAGTATATCATCCAATGATTATCGTGGATATGCTGGAGCTTTTACGATGACCATCTCAACTATCTTCTTAATTTCATTGCATATTTCATCTTGCTTAATATGTTTAGCAGCCAAACTTATTGATTATTTCTCATGTTTTGTTCCAAAGTAAGACATACTTTCCATATCGCACTCTAAGATAATTGCAGCCACCGCCCAAACATCCCATTATACAGAGCCATTTGTCCATTTCTCTCTTATAAGGAAGTATCCTGGAGTGCCTAAAACCTTAGCTAAAGTCACTATCTCTTGTCTTATTACTCTGTTGAAATCTATGACTACTACTTCTAAAGCGCAGAGATTTAGCATTACATTTTCTGGCTTCAAATCTCTATGAACATACCCGAGATCATGGAGCTCTTTCACACCCTTAGTCATATCTGTGAGTATCTCATTCAAATCATCAGGATATCTATTATGGTAGAGATACTCCTTAGAGTCATTTCAAACTTCTTTAGTCTCAAAGCAATAAAACCATGACCAAGTATAACTCCGTCAAGCTTAGCTAAGTTCTTGCATTATCTTTTTCAAAGCCTCTCTCAGTACTATGTATTCATTTGCAAACTCATTTTAATATTGCTCTTCTTAATGAGATACTTGAATGGATATACCTTTTATGCGAATTCATCAACAACTATAAGTTTTACCTTGTTAGGTACGTCAATATTCAAATAGTTTTCAATACAGCTGCTTATGTCGACTGCATTTAATGCAGGTATATACATTGCTCTCTCTTATAAGCATGCAATATATATACCATTTGCTGGTTGGTTCATTGACTCAAACCGCTTCTATCTCTTAAGTCTCTCCTACTGCTCTATTTGTGAATCAAGAGAGTTATTTTTTCTTTTAGCAGGTACAAGCTTTTAAGTTTCCTCATCTTTAATCAGGAATTCGCTTAGTTGATGCTTTTGCATATGTCTCTTTACTTTAGCTGAGTGCGTATAAGACTTCATGCAGGTAGTGCATTAGTATCTACCATCTACTTTATCATGCTTGAAGTAGATCTTAGCTCTACCAGAGTGTACCTCTTTGATGTGTCTCTTCAAGCTTGACTCAGTTGAGAAGAAATTTTAGCAGTCTTCACATTAAAACGTTTTAATTTTTTCTATTGGTTGCTGTTCCTTATCTTCCTCAACCAATTCAACTTATGTTTAAACTCCCATCTCAGCACTCTACTTCTTGTTTTAAACTTAAATTTTAAAGACCTCAGCTTCAAACTCTAGAGCTCTTAGCTCTACCTCCTTTTCAATATAAATTACTTCTGGTTCTTGGAGGAGCCAAAGTTGAGCACTGATTAACCTGTTCCAAGAGAAACTGCCTTACGATTTAAGTTAGCGCCATGTTTAAATTCAAATTTAAATTTCTATTATTAATAAGTAAAAACCTCACTGGCTATACTAACTTTGTATAGGAGGTGGCACTGCAACAACAATGGTAGATTCTTAGGTGTTAGACATCATATTTATACTTAGTTTATAACTATAAATTTTCTAATTTTATGCTAAATATTTTTAATTTTGGTTCCAACTGAGTAAAATTCAAGTTGGTACTGGTACCAATAGGTTTTGAACCATTTTGGAAATTTTCCATTAAAACCTCATTAGTTTAAAACTAGGTACTAATTAAGTTTTGGTACTATTAAATTGGTACCAATTAAAATTAAACGAATTTAGTACCAGTACTAATCAAATTAAAACAAATTTAGTACTAATTTAATGGAACTAAATTGATAAAAATGGAGCTCCATCTCAGAAATTTGTTACAGCTTCTGCAAACTTTCACCACGTATCCTTACCAGGTTGACCTCCTATAAGATGCCCATATTTAATACTAAGATTTTTAACAGTAGGATCCAGAACTCTATATATTAAAATTTGAAATTCAATAACAAGAGAAGGAACAAGGATGGAATATATAAATACTGCAATGAAAAGGGTTGAAGCATAAGAAATGATCTCAAGATTTAGAAGCAAGGAAGATCTCTATCGATACCTCACTTAGCATGGTAAGCATGTGACATATACTGAATCATATACTATAGTGGGTTTATTCCTTCCAACGATGGAAGGTACCAAAATTTCATTCTTAAAAGCTATACTCTGCGATGAGAAGAAAGCCTTCAAAACAGTGAAATAAAGTTGATAGATACCAAACTACCCAGAGATTTCAGTCACTAATCTCTACGAGGATGCGATGAAAGATGAAGAGTTGGTAGTTTATCTTCCTACAAAAAAACAACTCTCTAACAACCTTCCAGAAAGGAGCTTCTTCTTTGGAGTTCTTGGCACTTTAAGAGAGAGTTATCTCAGAGAGATCATTGAAGAAGCTCACAAAAACGCTACTCTATTTCTCCTGAAGATTAAAAGAAGCAAGGCATACTAATAAGCGAGACCTGGCTCGCTGAGCTTAAGAAGCACCCATTCCTCTCTAGTAAGCTTTGATTCATAACTTTGTAGGGAAACCTCGAACTGGTATATTCCTAATGAAAGAGCATGCGAAGGTTCACAGAGAGAGAAAGTCATAGACTATTTATAAAGTGAGCAAAAGACTTTATAAAGATGTCTAAAAGCCAGAAGAAATGAACATAGATGCAGGAGCTGGCACAAAGAGAAGAAATATGGGTCCAAGCAAGCCATAAGAAGAGGAGAAGAAAGAGAAGCCAAACCCCTTTATGGGCCAATTAAATATGTGAATATATTCATTCGTTTAAATCTAAAACTTATTTATAAACATTCATTCTTCCCTCTCTCGCACAAACTGTTGTCTTATCCACGCTTACTCTCTTACAGCTGCTTTGAATCAAGTCTACTGTATCGATAGGCAAGTCATGCATAAGATGATACAGCAGCAGCTTCTTGTAGTGAGTCTTGATTTAACTCCAGTAGAATTCTATTCCATTAAATTAAGGACTATAAGGAACGTTATAAACAGGAGTTAAGTTTAGGTCTTCATAAGCTTTCTTAGACTCCTTAGTCTTATGAACTGAAAGGTTATCAGCAAACAGGATGATCTCTTGGTTGCTATACTTCTCTCTGAGCTTATGTAGGAACTCTATATACTACTCTCGCTTAATAGAGCGAGGGTGAATCACATAACTCTCTAAGCCTGAATCTTCACTTATACCAGCTAAAATTGCATGGGTGACTACCTTCACTTTTTAGTCATAGACTTCTATATTATCATACTTCTTATACCATGACTTATTGATAAAAGTGTTGAAAGTAAACACAGCTTCATCTGCATGTAGGAACTTGATGTTATTATCAATAGCTCTCTGCATTTAATCATGTATATAGTTTAAATTATTACTATAAAATGGCACTGTAAAATCAATCACTCTCTTCACTCTGTTGACAGTCTTGAAAGTAATACCATTTCTTCTATAAATGTTGGCTATAGTCTAAGGAGAGATGCGCATATCAGGAAACTTGCGATGAACATTACAGCTCGCTAGTCTAGAGGAAAGTGTGCCCAATACTTTAAAGTCTTAGAGTCACAGAGGTGGTCAATATGGTGCTGTGAGAACTTTTATTTTCTAGCAGGATGCTTTCAAGTACCAGAATTAAAATGCTAAACAGCTAACATGCAGTGATCCTAACAGTAGAGGCACTCTTGTGCAAGAGCTTTGCAATAGCTGCATAATTCAATACTGGCTTGACTTAATCTATATTAATACTAGTACCATACCAAAGCTGAAGCAGTAAATCTAAATATTTCTCATCATAAATCGACCCTAAATTTCGCTAATTACTATTTCTCATTTTGTAAATAGGCCTAATTTCTCTACTAACCCCAATAAGACCCCAACTATACCCTACAAATCAAAGCACTTACAAACCTCACTAAGGGTTTGGGGTTTTGAATCAAGAATATAAACTCTAAGTGGTTGAAAGTTCATCGTGATGTTCTCTGGCTTTAAATCTCAATGAACATAGCCAAGCTTGTGAAGCTCTTCAATACCCTCAACTATTTGCTGCACGATCTAGCTAATTTATCTTTGGCATCTATTGTCAGATAAAAATTCTCTGTAAGTCATCTAAAGGAGAGGAAGTCTAAATGCGACATGATCTTTTCAAAGAAGTATAGCATCTAGCTAATTAATATGCTTACACTCTCTAAACTTTGCTTGTTAAAGAGCATAATACTCATTAGCAAATTCCATTTGGAACTTGTCATCAGCAAGGTAGTAATTGAAGGGATATATTTTATATGCATATTGGTCATCAATGATGACTCTCTTCTCTTCTTTATCCTCAAGAGTGAGATAGCTTTCAAGACAAGAATCTATGTCAATGATTTTTAAGATTGGAATCTTCATCGCCTCAATTTTTACAATGATTTTATTTATCCCAGAGACAAGAAAGTTCTTGACTGTTTTCTTCATTTTAACTTACTTCTATACCTCAACTCTTAGAGACTCGGTAGGATTCTCGATCTTCTTTTTTATAGGAATCTTTTTTCCTGTAGGTTCATGAATTAAGACAAAACTTTGATTGTGCTTTTTCTTTAAGTGAACTTTGAGGTTTCTTGTATGAGAATATGGCTTCTCACAGAACTCACATACATACTTCCCATCTTTCTTTTAATGCTTGATATATAACCTTAGCATATCGCTATGTATATCTCTCAAGTTTCTTATATAATTTGACTTGTAAGGGAAAACTTTATTGCATTCTTTGCATTAATAGTCAACTTTGGCTGGTAATTATTAATGCTCTATGGCGGGTTGTTTAACGTCCTTCTCAATTCGCACAGCTTCTATGATGACCTCCTACTTAACTTTATATTTAAATCTCAAAGCTAGACTGGTCAAAGTTATCATAAAAAGGCTCCCACTGTGAACAAGCATCTCTGGTCTCTACTTTTCTTGGTTGTTAGAATGATAATTTTTATTGGCTAGATCCAAGTAATGCCGCTCTTATCAAAAGGTTAGCGCTCATTTTAGTTTCCTGATAAATTTTATTATAATAATGATATAATTTACCTTGATAAACTATAATAGTAGAGTATAAGACACTCTGGTAGATTTTGCTGACAGGTAAGAAATTAAGTAAATAAAAAAGACTGTAAGTTGACATATTATATGAGTATATTTAAATTTGAGAAAATTAAAAAGCTCTTAATGAAGTTTAGTGTCTCTAGGGGGTCCTCCAAATCATGTTTGAACTTATATTTGGATGTTAAGTTATTAAGCAATTTTAAATTTAATATGCTCCCAATTAAGTTATTACCTTAAAATTTAACTCTTAATAAAGTTTGAATTTAATTTGGAGGACCTCTTAAAATAGTTAAATATTATTTGAGCAATTTAATAATGAAAGTTTGATAAAAATGGAAATCAATCTGTGAAACTTGAAGCAAGATTTCATTGCTTCTCCTTATATCTTTTCAAGGTTTACCTCTAGTAGGTCCTCCCTATTTAGTAGTAAGATTTTATTAAACTCAGAATGGATATCCATAATTTTAAATTTCATTTACATTTCTAGAAAGAGGAAGCAAGATGGAGTCTATGAATGATGCAATGAAGAGAATTCAATCTCAAGACTTAATAGGAAAATTTCGAAGTAAAGAGGACCTCTATAGATATTTGGTATAGCAAGGTAAGTTCTTAAGTAAGATTAATAAATCCATTATAGTTGGATTATTCTTGCCGACTTAGGAGGGAAATAAAATCTTATTCTTAAAAGCATTGCTAAGTGAAGAGAGAAAAGCTTTTAAGACTAATGAAATAAAGCGATAGAGATACCTAACTACCCAGAAATATCATTAAAAAATCTCTACGATGATGCTATGAGTGATCCTGATGTTGCTCTATGCCTTCCATCAAAGCTGCCACTTTCTAATATGTTGCCAGAGAGAAACTTCTTCTTTGGTGTTCTTGGAACTCTGAAACCTGAGGACTTAAATGAAGTAATTTAAGAAGGACATAAGAAACGCTGTAGCATCTCTACTAAAGAAAAGAGAAGTAGGGAATTAAAATCAGTACTTCCCCCATTCGTCTTAAGTAAGCTTACCCTTCTGACTTTATAGAAAAACCTGGAACTGCTATATACTTGATGAAAGAGCGCAGTAAATTAATCAGAGAGAGAAAGTCTCAAGTAAAGCATGAATTGAGAAAGAGACTCTTCAAAGATGTATAAAAGCTAGACGAGATGAACATAGATAAAGTAGCTGGAATTAAGAGAAGAAATATAGACTCAAGCAAGCCAACAGAGGAAGAAAAGAAAGAGAAGCCAAATCCCTTTCTGGGTTAGTTTATTATGTGAACTTATTCATTCGTTTAAATCTAATACTTATATATAAACACAAAATCTCCCTTCACTTGCGCACACTTTAGCTTTATCATCGCTGACTCTCTTAGCAGCACTCTTAACAAAATCTATTGTATCTATCTTCAGATAATGTATCAAATGATAGAGTAGAAGCTTCTTGTAGTGGCCTTTCAATAAGCCCCAATATAGCTCATTCCATTGAACTGATGATGGCTATAAGGAACATTAAATACAGGAGTTATGTTAACCCTTTTGTATTCTCTCCTAGAGTCTTTAGTTTTATGAACTAATAAGTTATCAACAAACAGGATGATCTCATAGTCAGCGTACTTGTCTTTGTGTTATTGTAAGAACTTAATATAGTATTCAAAACCCCAAAACCCCTTAGTGAGGTTTATAAGTGCTTTGATTTGTAGGGTATAGTTGGGGTCTTATTGGGGTTAGTAGAGAAAAGCATGTTTTTAATGAATTTAATGAATATTTATAGAGTATTACTGTACTTAATTCAAACAAATTTTATCTGCTTATCTTTGTGATACCTCTTGAATTTAGCAGTTTGCAGTTGTTCTAGTATATCATCCAATGATTATCGTGGATATGCTGGAGCTTTTACGATGACCATCTCAACTATCTTCTTAATTTCATTGCATATTTCATTTTGCTTAATATGTTTAGCAGCCAAACTTATTGATTATTTCTCATGTTTTGTTCCAAAGTATGACATACTTTCCATATCGCACTCAAAAATAATTGCAGCTACCGCCCAAACATCCCATTATACAGAGCCATTTGTCCATTTCTCTCTTATAGGGAAGTATCCTCGAGTGCCTAAAACCTTAGCTAAAGTCACTATCTCTTGTCTTATTGCTCTGTTGAAATCTATGACTACTACTTCTAAAGGGCAGAGATTTAGCATTATATTTCTGGCTTCAAATCTCTATGAACATACCCTAGATCATGGAGCTCTTTCACACCCTTAGTCATTTCTGTGAGTATCTCATTAAAATCATCAGGAAATCTATTATGGTAGAGAAACTCTCTTAGAGTCATTTCAAACTTCTTGAGTCTCAAAGCAATAAAACCATGACCAAGTATATCTCTGTCGAGCTTAGCTAAGTTCTTGCATTATCTTTTCTAAGCCTCTCTCAGTACTATGTATTCATTTGCAAACTCATTTAATATTGCTCGTTCTTAATGAGATACTTGAATGGATATACCTTGTAAGCGAATTCATCAACAACTATAAGTTTTACATTGTTAGGTACGTCAATATTCAAATAGTTTTCAATACAGCTGCTTATGTTGACTGCATTTAATGCAGGTATATACATTGCTCTCTCTTATAAGCATGCAATATACATTCCATTTGCTGGTTGGTTCATTGACTCAAACCGCTTCTATCTCTTAAGTCTCTCCTACTGCTCTATTTGTGAATCAAGAGAGTTATTTTTCTTTTAGCAGGTACAAGCTTTTAAGTTTCCTCATCTTTAATCAGGAATTCGCTTAGATGATGCTTTTGCATATGTCTCTTTACTTTAGCTGAGTGCGTATAAGACTTCGTGCAGCTAGTGCATTAGTATCTACCATCTACTTTATCATGCTTGAAGTAGATCTTAGCTCTACCAGAGTGTACCTCTTTGATGTGTCTCTTCAAGCTTGACTCAGTTGAGAAGAAATTTTAGCAGTCTTCACATTAAAACGTTTTAATTTTTTCTATTGGTTGCTGTTCCTTATCTTCCTCAACCAATTCAACTTATGTTTAAACTCCCATCTCAGCACTCTACTTCTTGTTTTAAACTTAAATTTTAAAGACCTCAGCTTCAAACTCTAGAGCTCTTAGCTCTACCCTCCTTTTCAATATAAATTACTTCTGGATTCTTGGAGGAGCCAAAGTTGAGAAATGATTAACCTGTTCCAAGAGAAACTGCCTTACGATTCAAGTTAGCCGCCATGTTTAAATTCAAATTTAAATTTCTATTATTAATAAGTAAAACCTCACAAGCTATACTAACTTTGAATAGGAGCTGGCACTGCAACAACAATGGTTGATTCTTAGGTGCTAGACATCATATTTATACTTAGTTTATAACTATAAATTTTCTAATTTTATGCTTAATATTTTTTATTATGGTACCAACTGAGAATAAATTCAGGTTGGTACTGGTACCAATAAGGTTTTGAACCATTTTGGAACTTTTCCAATAAAACCTCATGAGTTTAAAACTAGGTACTAATTAAGTTTTGGTACTATTAAATTGGTACCAATTAAAATTAAACGAATTTAGTACCGGTACTAATCAAATTTAAACAAATTTAGTACTAATTTAATGGAACTAAATTGATAAAAATGGAGCTCCATCTCTGAAGTTTGTTACAGCTTCTGCCAGCTTTCTCCACGTATCCTTACCAGGTTGACCTCCTATAAGATGCCCATATTTAATACTAAGATTTTTAACAGTAGGATCCAGAACTCTATATATTAAAATTTGAAATTCAATAACAAGAGAAGGAACAAGGATGGAATCTATAAGTACTGCAATGAAGAGGGTTGAAGCTTAAGAAATGATCTCAAGATTTAGAAGCAAGGAAGATCTCTATCGATACCTCACTTAGCATGGTAAGCATGTGACATATACTTAATCATATACTATAGTGGGTTTATTCCTTCCAACGATGGAAGGTACCAAAATTTCATTCTTAAAAGCTATACTCTGCGATGAGAAGAAAGCCTTCAAAAACAGTGAAATAAAGTTGATAGATATACCAAACTACCCAGACATTTCAGTCACTAATCTCTACGAGGATGCGATGAAAGATGAAGAGTTGGTAGTTTATCCTCCTACCAAGAAACAACTCTCTAACAAGCTTCCAGAAAGGAGCTTCTTCTTTGGAGTTCTTGGCACTTTAAGAGAGAGTTATCTCAGAGAGATCATTGAAGAAGCTCACAAAAAACGGCTACTCTATTTCTCCTGAAGATTAAAAGAAGCAAGGCATACTAATAAGCGAGACCTGGCTCGCTGAGCTTAAGAAGCATCCATTCCTCACTCGTAAGCTTTGATTCATAACTTTGTAGGGAAACCTGGAACTGGTATATTCCTAATGAAGGAGCATGCGAAGGTTCACAGAGAGAGAAAGTCATAGACTATTTATGAAGTGAGCAAAAGACTTTATAAAGATGTCTAAAAGCTAGAAGAAATGAACATAGATGCAGGAGCTGGCACAAAGAGAAGAAATATGGGTCCAAGCAAGCCTTAAGAAGAGGAGAAGAAAGAGAAGCCAAACCCCTTTATGGGCCAATTTAATATGTGAATATATTCATTCGTTTAAATCTAAAACTTATTTATAAACATTCATTCTTCCTTCTCTCGCACAAACTGTTGTCTTATCTACGCTTACTCTCTACAGCTGCTTTGAATCAAGTCTACTGTATCGATAGGCAAGTCATGCATAAGATGATAGAGCAGCAGCTTCTTGTAGTGAGTCTTGATTTAACTCCAGTAGAATTCTATTCCATTAAATTAAGGACTATAAGGAACGTTATAAACAGGAGTTAAGTTTAGGTCTTCATAAGCTTTCTTAGACTCCTTAGTCTTATGAACTGAAAGGTTATCAGCAAACAGGATGATCTCTTGGTTGCTATACTTCTCTCTGAGCTTATGTAGGAACTCTATATACTACTCTCGCTTAATAGAGCGAGGGTGAATCACATAACTCTCTAAGCCTGAATCTTCACTTATACTAGCTAAAATTGCATGGGTGACTACCTTCACTTTTTAGTCATAAACTTCTATATTATCATACTTCTTATACCATGACTTATTAATAAAAGTGTTGAAAGTAAACACAGCTTCATCTGCATGTATGAACTTGATGTTATTATCAATAGCTCTCTGCATTTAATCATATATATAGTTTAAATTATTACTATAAAATGGCACTGTAAAATCAATCACTCTCTTCACTCTGTTGACAGTCTTGAAAGTAATACCATTTCTTCTATAAATGTTGGCTATAGTCTAAGGAGAGATGCGCATATCAGGAAACTTGCGATGAACATTACAGCTCGCTAGTCTAGAGGAAAGTGTGCCCAATACTTTAAAGTCTTAGAGTCACAGAGGTGGTCAATATGGTGCTGTGAGAACTTTTATTTTCTAGCAGGATGCTTTCAAGTACCAGAATTAAAATGCTAAACAGCTAACATGCAGTGATATCTAACAGTAGAGGCACTCTTGTGTAAGAGCTTTGCAATAGCTGCATAATTCAATACTGGTTTGACTTAATCTATATTAATACTCGTACCATACCTAAGCTGAAGCAGTAAATCTAAATATTTCTCATCATAAATCGACCCTAAATTTCGCTAATTTCTATTTCTCATTTTGTAAATAGACCTAATTTCTCTACTAACCCCAATAAGACCCCAACTATACCCTACAAATCAAAGCACTTATAAACCTCACTAAGGGGTTTTGGGGTTTTGATCAGTCTTTATAGAACGAGGGTGAATAACATAAGTCTCGAGGCCACTATCTTCACTTATTCCACCAAGAATAGCATGAGTTTAAACCTTTACCTTTTAATCATATACTTCTATGTTGCTATATCTTTTATACCAAGTCCTTGATATGAAGGTATTAAAGGTAAATACTGTCTCATCAGCTTGTATGAACTTATATTAAGCTCTTAAGCCCTATACATTTAATCGAATATATAATTTAAACTATCCTTATAAAATGGAACATTAAAGTCAATCACTCTCTTTATGCAATTGACTGTCTTGTAAGATATTCCATTCTTTTTATATATGTTAGCTATGGATTAAGCAGATATTATGAAGCTCAGGGAATTGTCGATGAAACATCACTGCTCTCTAGGCTAGAGAGAAATGAGCCCAGTATTTAAGAGTCTTATCATTAATAAGATATTCAATATGATGCTGCTAAAATTTTAAGGGTCTCTTAGGCTTAGAATTAAGATGCTATCTCTTTAAATTCAATGCTAATAGACAGTGAGACCTCACAGTAGCAGGAGATTTATGGAGTAGCCTTGCTATAGACGTGTAATTAAGGATAGGCTTGAGTTGATCATTATATTCATCACATCCATAACGCAACTTAAACAATAAATCTATACACTGTCATATAAAAGATCCCAAACCTCACATATACTCACTTAAATTTCTAATATTTAAACATTAAACCCCTACATAAACCCTATTAAAACGCTTATAAAGTATGCCTTGATAGTCCATTTTTATCAATCAAAAACTCAATCAAACTATTGAAAGGGTTTTTGGGATTTTGATTTCTAGTATAATATTTAACAAGCATAAAGGGAGTAAATTATTAGCTAATACATGAAATCTTTTGTGATATAATTGATTAATAAACTTTACACATGTATAATTTTAAACATTAAATAAATATATAAATCTACGTTCTCAACTGCAGATTATATAGAATAAACTTGTTTTGCGGTAGAGTACCTTAATTATGCTAATTAAATTCGATAATTTAAAAAATATTGCATTACTTTTTTATAGAAAAAGCATGTAATACTTAAATTATATAATTTATAATTAAAATTTTAATATTTTGACTTCCATTAGCAACATGATTTTAAGACTTTAACCTTCTTAATATATATAATTTACTAATTTTCTTTAGATGTTACAGATTAATAAAATGCATTTTCTATAAAAATGTAATGCAATATTTATTTAATTTATTAAAATTAATTAATATAATTAAGGTATTCTACCGGAAAATAGGTTTATACTTTATAATCTGCACTAGAGAAAATAGATTTATATATTTATATTCATGTCTAAGATTATAAACGCGAAAAGTTCATTAATCAATTATTTCACATAAGATTTCATATTTTAGCTAAATATATCAAAATACTAGTTGATAGCTATTACAGAAGTATAAATGGACTCTGATTATAAACAAATTTCGATATAAATAAATTACAATTAATAGTCTCTATATGTAAAATAAAATTTCTACCAACATTTTAAATAATTGTTCGTATATATATAAATAAAAAAATTTATAAATCTCATTTTCGAATCAGTCGTTTTTATATATTACTATAATTACCAATGATTTATAATTATCATTAATGACTGTAATATTTTGAATTATTATTGATACTCTATATCAGATTCATTCACAATTTGGAATAAATTTGACCAATATAAACAAAAATAATTATCATATTTATAACTTTATTTTTAGTAAAACACTCTGAATTTTTTCAGGGATGTTTTAAAAGAGATATGAATATAAATCAAACTGTATGTGGTAGTTTGTATTAATTTGTATATTAAGCATTTAAATTAAGATAGATAGTGTGGGATGGAAAAAGGCAAGAGGACCTAAAAAGGAATTCAAGTTTTATGATAATGGTAACGAATATTTCTAAAATTATAATTTTTTATAACAATTAATTAGAAAATTATAATAAATAGCTAGTTTAAATATATATTATAAGGTGTAAAAAATAATATATAAGGGAGATATTTTAAAAGATTTTATTATAATTAAGTCCTTTGTATTTCTCGGTGAATTATGTTATAATATCAAGAAATTAAGTTCAATTAATTTGATTTAAGTTATTTAAGCTTGAGCCTTCTCATTTATCAAATAAGTGCTCATAATGAAAAAAAGGAACTTAAATAAAAACTGAAAAAAGAAATTTAATTTTAAAGTAACTTTAAATTTAACATCAATAGTAAAGTAAAACAAAACTTGATGATAAACAAAGTATAAAAAAATTACAACTTAAATTTTAATTCTTTAAATCTAATATTTTTATTTTTACTATATATATTTACATTTTATTATTAATCACTTTTATATTTTAGTTTTTGTTAGGTTCTTTCTTTATTCAAAAACTTTTTATTATTTAAATTTTTTAGTTGTACTTCTTTTCATATAAATCTACTCTTATATAATATTTGCTTATATTATTCAAATATACATTTTTTATAATGAATTCATTTAATTTTTTTAAAAATAATAATTTTAATTAATTCATAATGTATATATTATTGCTAAATTTTTAATACAAAATATTTATAAATTCTTTAGGTATATATTTAAAAACTATTTAACTCCAAAATACAAACTTTTACTTTTTAAATCAAATTGAAAATTAGGAATTGATTATTGCCTTATTTATTTTTATTTTATACAAAATTATAGTTTTAATCATTTACAGGAATCTTATTTCAATTAGTTTACTTTTATCTTTATAATATTTAATTATTATTGATTATTATAATTATATTATTTAAATTCTTGAATGTTTAATCTGCTACACAATTATATTAAATTGGTTTTATATCTTACTTACCAGTTTTTTTATACTATATTTATCTTTTTAACTTTTTGATTCGAAATCATAATATATAAATAATACTTTATTTAATCTTCAGTTGATCTTTATACCTCAAATTATTAAGTGCTGTATTTCTAGGTAATTACAGTTGTGAGAGATTTGCTTTCAAAAAGCCCTGTTATAATTGTTTATTTTTCATCAGTATATGCAAGTCATCTTCATTATTTTAAGTTATTTTTGAAATATTAATAGATAAAATTCAAATAATTTTTATATAATATTGCTAAATTTATTATCTAATTTATAGATGAATTTCTGCTTGATGTCAAACCTTATCCCATTATTAGCTTAAGATTAACTCTATTATTCTTAGTTTTGCATAATTTAATATAGATATAATTAAATATTGCCTTTTATTTTATGATGAGTATGTAAACCTACTTTTAAAATCTAAATAATTTAGGAGTGCAATTAAGAATAGAATATAGTAATAATAAAACAAATAGAATAGACTAGCTAAATATACTTTAAATATTATAAAATTATTATAATTATAATTTTAAAGTTACATTTGTAGATTTAACTTACATATTAAAAAAAATTAATATTTCCATTTAAAAGACTTGGATTAAAGTCGTCCAGAGATATATTCAAAAAGATATTAAGAAACATAACGCTCTTTAACACAGTAGAAGTTAAAAGGAACTAATTTAGAAGAAATGATAAAATATTATTCACAATAAGAAATCACCGAGATATAAATAGTGAAAAAACTCAAATATAGAAAACATTAAAAACTTATAAAATAACACAGAATAATAAGTCACAAAATTGTTATGAACAAAATAAAAGCTGTTGTCAAGGGAGAATTACAGTGAATTTTAAATAAGTCACTATTGCAACTTTTACAAAAATTATTAGATAAAAATTACATTAAGATAGTAACCAAATAATGAGACAGGAGACCTAACAAAGTTTTCAAACTTAATTAGAAAAACAAAAATAATTAACATAAAAGAAAAGACTCAAATAGAAATTTAGCAATAAATATCAGACTTGATCAAAGAATCAGAAATCAAGAACTTCTAGATAATAACCAGAATGTCAAGAAACTTTTCAGAGTAATTTAGATCATGAAGTCAAAGACATTTAACTTGATGAAAAAGAAAAGATAAAGGATAATTAGAATTTATTATATATCCAAATCAAAGAATGTTAATTAAATAGAAAACTTTAAAGCTAGAGTAATCAAAAGTTTTATTTAAATCATCAATAAATTATAGAGATTTAACCAAAACAAATAAAAGTAATTGAAGAACAGTTCAAATCTCAAAAAACACCATCATCAAAGGTAAAGAGACAGGAAAAACAACGATTATGACTAATATTGAGAGGCGCAAGATGAGATTATTGGGAATAAAAACCTTAAATAAAATAAGGTTAAACCTTAAAGCTCAATCAGGGACAATGAAACTTTAGGTTAAGTAGAAGAGAAGGATAGGCAGATGCCACCTAACATATGGGATTTATTGGCATATCAGATTGGAGAATGGATAGTTCAATGCCAGTATTAAAATATGAGTTGTACTCAAGCGAAGAATTGATTTCGACAAACATGATGATGTAACAGAATGTAGCAAGGGAAATAAAAACAAAAAAGCACTTAATCGGCATAAAGGAGGTGACTTGTTATGTGTTTACAAGATAATTCTCGCTAAGAAAGGGTGTGGTGTCCACAGACAACAAGACTGATCATCATTGTATGCTGTCCAATCACAAGGTCAAAGATCGAAAGGCACTGGTGAGAAGATATGGCGACAGTGCAGAAGCTAGGAAGAGTGCGTTAAGAGTAGAAGATCAAAGGACATAGAAAAAGAAACAATACAGAGGAGAAATAATTGACGACTGGCAACATATACATCTAATTCCAGGAAGGTACATCTAAAAAAAATTAATGGAATCTTGCATGAAATTGATCAAGAAAGTAGTACAGTACAATATTTTAAAATCTCACAAATTATTTCCCTCAATCTGAAATATAAACACATATTACAGTATGATAAATGAATTGTTTGGTTTTTGTTCAATAAAGAAGTACAAAAATAGGATAGTTTTGAAAGTAGTTAAACAAATTTGAAGCCTAGAGATATTGTGCTGAAGAAGATAAGTAATAAGCTTAAGAGTAAAGCACATTAAACAGATAAATCACCTTATTATATGAAGTATTGAGTTAAGAGTACATGACAAGCTTAATATCATTAAATTATTAGATTAATCAAGTAACTGGCCCTGAAGATTGTGGCTTGATGTCAATATTAATAATAAACTTTCACTTGAACTATAAGGACAACTCATATTCTAGATATTTGCAAATATCTGATTTAACATGCAGAGATACTTACTGCCTTATTACGATATTTTTTAAATAAAATTAATTGTTTTTAATATTAAAAAGGAGATATTAATAATTAAAAATATGCCTGTCCATGGAACTTTTCCGGAACAGCACTTTGGCTTGGCAGTGAACTCTGTTTTATTCAACATTAATATAAGTTGCATAAAACAAATCTAACATATATTTTACAGGAATTACTCCTGCAAAAACTGAATGTATCAACAGACAGATAGTTCAATTAAGCGAAGCCAGTAAGGCAAAGTGAGTTAATATTCATAATGAAAACGTTGTAGATCAGGATGAAAAAGAAGATAAAACGTTTTTATTCAAGACTTGCTTTAAAAAATTTTACTATTACTTTTTTTAAATAAACTTTCTTAATTAACTAAATATTCTTTAAATAAATCAATAATTCTAAGCATAGTGATAGCATACGTCAATAAAGTTATTGGTAGGTCTGATTCAACTGTATTGAAGTAGGAAATGAACAGAAATCTTGAAAAATAAGCGTGGACTTATGATTACTCGTAGATCAAGAGTTCGACACAGAGACGATGAACCAGCATTCACAAAATGATGTATGGGGCGATGAGTTCTGAAGAGAGCGGAACAATATGAGCTTAAAAGTAACACAAGAGGAATAATTTAGCGATGCAGGTGAAGACATTGCAAAAGTCTTATGGTACCTATAAGTCGATATGCCAAGAATCATAATTAATATAAAATTCTAGCTATTATAAGTTTAATGTATAATAATAATAATAATAATTATAACGAGATTTGTAAATGAAAGTGGTAACATATATACTCAAACGACTTTGACTTCTTTCCAATCACCCTAATAAGTATCTCCATCTGAGAGCCAGAATAGTTTTTTAGTTTTACCTTTAGTTTTGTCTACGAAGTCTTCTTGCAAATGTATTGCTACTTTTACTAACTTTTTCCTATATGATATAATTTTTGAATGTGCTTTTATTTAACTTGCATTTTTGTAAGTAAAACTGATCCATTACCGAATACATTAAAGGGATTCTTATTTATCTGATTTATATCCTTATCAACATATTTTATTCTTTAATTTTTCTTAAATCTTTCAAAGAAAATAAGATTCCAAAGGAAAAAAGGAGAACCGGAGATTAACTAGAGATTATCAAAGCTAGTGTCCAACATCTTGGAAGCAAGAAGGTCAGAGAGATGCAGCCATCAGAGTTAAAAGTTTTAGAAAAGAAGAAATAATTTTCTAAGTGGGATGAAGAAAAACTTAAGAAGTTGAAAAGAAATGAGGAAGTTAAACTATAAGAGAAATAGTGAATTACTTAAATCTCATTCTCAGATTATTTTCGCAATTAAATCTAAAAATTTTTGTTAATAATTGAAGTGATTAACTAATTATCTAACAAATTTTCTTTTATTTTTGGGAAAGAAATGATGTGTATGAATGTGCAGTCTTATTCGATAATATATTTTTCTTTAAAATAGTGAATTAATTCTGTTAATAAGAAATAAGTCCTCTTTAGGAAAGCCTTGAATATTATATATTTATATTAATTATTCAATACATATTTTATCAAGTAAATCTCTATTTATAATTAAATATAATTGCAAGTGATTCCTTTTCTATAAATCATTCGCTCAGATTAAAAACACAACTTATTGTTAAAATGGAAATCATTTGGAATTATGAGAAGTGGACAAAAAAATAATAAATGCCAATAAGATATAAATGTAAATTAAATTAAACTAATATAAAGTAATTAATAATGAAATAAATAAATATTTTTATGTATGTTTCAATTAATTGATAAATTGAAGTAATAAGAAAATTTTTTTTATTAATTAATAGTTTTTAAAATTATAATATGTTTGAGCTAACTGGTTGCTTTTATTTGAATTAATTAGCGCTAATATATAGTCTACTATCAATGATTTTAACAAGCAATAAAATAAATAAGTCTAGTATTTTAGTCTTTTTCTAAATTTAATTTTTCTTAAAATTTATTCCTTACCATTATTAAAAGTGACACAAATTTCTCAGCCTATTTTGCTTTAGTGAAGAGGAAAATAGCAGTGTTCTCGGGGTAGCCCAGTGCTGCGACTGCTCATCATGATGGAGTAGGAGGTTCTTTTGCAAGCAACAGTGTAAGGATGGAACATAATCATCACATAGGGGTACTTTACCTTGATTTTCACTCGATTACATATATCACAATCCAAAAGCAGATATAGCAAATAAATTTATATGTTGTTTTTTAACAACATATTTTGATTTTTTAAATTGAATATGATTATATAAATGAATTATTTAAATCTAAAAAACATGCCTGCTAAGTAGTTATATTCTCTTTGGTAATGTACATGATTAAATAGTAGTTTACTACTTTTCTTCTCTACAATATTGAGCCTAAGTATGCTACCGTGACTGTTCCTACTCACTGCAGCCCCTGTAAATATATAAATTTTAGATATTTTTATTTGTGAATTTACATTTTAAATAATAACTCTGATTTCTTTTATAAGTTTTTTTTCTTCAATTATTATAAATATGAATCATTTATTAAGGCAAATATCTTATTTAAAAATATCGTAAAAGACTTCATATCACCCAACAATTATGTCACCATCTCTAACAAGACCGGTAATACAAGAGACTCTTTGATAGATGAAAGACAGAATTAGCTAATGACAAGTTGTGCTTGGTGCATTTTAAGTTTGAATAGCATGAAGAAGTAACTCCATTAGGGTTGTTATTGATAGGGTAAGCGCAAGAACTGAATTGATAATAGCTACAGATAGTTTTGTTCACACTGTTTCCAACATTTTAATCAAATTCGACTCTATTTGCATGTAGGCCTGTTGCATTAAGTGCAGAAAAGTCATTTTAAGATCTTTAAGGTACTAGAAAGAATAGGAACCTATTCATTAATTAAGAAGCCAACAAGTGCAGCACGTGTGTTGAATTGTTTCATGATCTCTATGCCTTCTTATTAGTAAGAGCTCTGCATCCTTGAAGTCTTCCAAATTCAAGGAAAATCCGCAAGATATCCCATAATACAATAAAATGGTAAAAGCTATATAATGAAAGGAAAAGTTCATCAGGCTTAAGCGATTTGCAAGCTAAATCAAATTGAGTGGAATGTAAATGTAAAATGAAAGGGGAAATTGCGAATCATTACCTATTGGAAAAGTTGCAATGGCATTTTTGGAGACATAGATGTTTGATGAACTTGGTTCCCCGAGTAGATGCTTGATCCAGACATTCTAAAGTCATGAGGGTAGCTGTATAAATTTAATAGTTTATCATTATGTTGAAGATATGTTGTGCTTAGCAAGAATAAAGAGTCTTACAGTTGTTATTAGCATATTATTATTGAACATAAATATCACTTATTTGTCTCAGATACCAAGAATCTTATAAAACAATTAAGGGAGATGATTCATTCACTAAAGTTTACAAAAAATAACAATTTAAATAATATTTCTAAATTATTCATGTATATTCATATTATTTTAATTATATTCAAGCTTTTTTATTTTTCTATAATTTAGCTTTTCATTTTTGAAAATTTAAAACTATTTAATCATATCTTTTTTTGAATGTTTTTGTATTTTTTCTTACTTTTCTAGCTAATTAAGAATTGATAGAACTGATATAAAAACTCAAATCTATTATTTTGTATACAAGCAAGTATTGGTTCAATTTATTTTTGTATTTATTTCAATACAATTCAATTTTAAAAATAAAATATCTCAATTCATTGTTTTCTAAATTCACATTTATTCAGATATTTCATTAATTAAACTGTTCTAATATCTCATAGGATTTATTTAATTATCTATACTTTTTATCACACATTTATAATATAATTATTTTTAAGATATTAGGAATGCATTCAAAATTGTCACATTTAAATTAAATAAATAATTAATTAGATTTTGTGGCAATTAGTGATTTGTTTAATTTGAAAAATTTTCATTTCATTCCATAAAGAATTCAGTATTGTAGAAATACATTTGAATTTGGAAAAATAATTATAATTAAATTAAAATAAATTGAAATTCTTGGCAGTTAAAGTTGGCCAATTTGAACGATCTTGGGCTCATTCGATAGAGAATTCAAAATTAGCTGGACTTTGTTATTGGCGGTACTATTTTATCGCATCCCTGGAGCGAGATAACTTGACTTTAATGTGAGGGTATAATTTAATGAATTTAGAGGTGTTTAATTAAAGTGAAGTTATCTCGCTCCAGGGATGAGATAAAATAGTACCGCCAATAATAAAGTCCAGCTAATTTTGAATTCTCTATCGAATGAGCCCAAGATCGTTTAAATTGGCCAACTTTAACTGCCAAGAATTTCAATTTATTTTAATTTAATTATAATTATTTTTCCAAATTCAAATGTATTTCTACAATATTAGCTGTACTTTAATATTTGCTATACTATATACCACTTTTCTGATACTAGATAACTTAACTTTAATTGGACACTCTTAATTCATAAAATTATACCCTTCAATTAAAGCCCTGTTATCTCGCTTTAGTGATGCGTAGTATATTGAATCGCCTATATAAAGTCAAGCTAGTATTGAGTTCTTGATGGAATGAAACTAAAAACAATTTAATTAAACAAATCACTAATTACTACAAATTTTAATTAATTATTTATTTAATTTAAATTAATACATAATTTTTATTGTTTTCCTACAATACTTATTAATAAATTACCACTATTTCAATAAAAATTAAAAATAGACATAAAAAATGTCTTATTCCTTGCTATAATAAATTCACTACTCTTCAATTTTTCATTAATGATATTATCTTGACAATAAATTTCAAAAGTATTGAGAGGTAGAATATAAAAAAATATATTTTAAAAATCTCGATTAATGCATTTTCAGAATATAATCTAATTTATATTTCTTATTATTAGGTGAACTAAAAGATCGAACTCATAATTTTAAATTGTAATAAATTATATAATTAACTTAAATTAATTAACGACTGCCATGCTATATTTACAATTACATAGATCTTAGCCTTAAAAATTATGATTATAATAATCCCAATAAAAAGGATGATAATTAAATTGGTAGTAAGTAAAATATTTTACTGTGCAAGAAATAAAATAAAATTAATAAAATGTGCTTGTAAAATTGAAGAATAAATATTAATTAATTTAATTGAGTGTGCGACCGACGTTATTCAGATAAGAGCTTAATTTTTATTTCATCTATGTTACTATTAATTTTTTTACAGTTTAAATATGAAATTAAATTTATTAAAACATTTGCAGATTTTAATGTAAGAAACGCATTGGCAAATAAATTATTAGTATAATTCTTTATGTGTTTTATGATTTGCTAAATCTTTTCTGTGTTCTTCATTTTCCTGAATATTTCCTCTGTATCATCTATTTCGCTAGGTTATTCAATAGTCTCTAACTTTTTTCTACTCTTCGTTATTTTAATTATAAAATTAATATTGCACTTATTAAACTTTAAATACAATAAATTCTCGTATTGAAGGAATCTCGATCGATAAATTGGGTCTTTATTACCAATCAGGCCGTATTTTAGCAAATAAACACCTAACAGTCCGTGTATTTGTGTTCGCTGCCTAGTTTTTTCAATTGCGAAATATCTTTTATGCACAGCTTCTTTATATAAATAGGTTGCAATACCTATGCATTGGCTTGTAAAAGGTTGGTAGTAAGGTAATCATGGATTTCATTTTAAGCCTCGTTTGTCATGTTTTCTTCTTCTGTAGATAAGCTATCGTCGTCTTGAGATTTATTTTCATGCTGTTTTTTGTTGTTGTTAAAGAAGTCAGTTACTTTTCTTTTGAGTTTATTGATTTGTTCCATAGCTCTGGCAAAGTATTTACTGCTTCTTGAATGGAGTTTCTATATTGAGAATTCTTTTAGCGTGATAGAATTCTATTTATTATATACTCCCTATTTATTAATAATTATTAAATAATTGAGGTTAAATGAAATTATAATTAAAAATTATTTTAAATTTGTACTTACAACCCAGACTACATGCAGAACCACTCAGACTTGTCAGAGGTGAACGTAAACTTTATAAGGCAAAGGATTGGAAGCAAAAAATAACTCTATGAGTTTCTTACTCAAGAGTGCAACGCTCACCTCCCTAAGCTAACATGTAACAACATCTACTTCCTTAAAAGCATACTTAATGAAGAAAAAAAAGTAAGAACATTTTCGATAACCATTTTTAGTAATTAAGAAGAAATGAGGTTGTAGTAACAGCAATTCCCTAGATAGAAGGACCTACCTCTGATGATTTCATTAATTTTGCTTAGTAGAACTAATAGATACTGTAATTCTTGCCTGACCAGAGCGATTGGCATCATTTGGAAAGGCAGTGGATCTGTGATGTCATGATGACAATTGAACCATAAAGTACTTAGAATGGTCAATAAGCCAAAGAAAACCGAAGAGATGAACTTAACAAGACTCAAAATATAATTGTTGGAATGAGAGTTTTTGCAGGCATATAATTACACCCTTAGCTTTAGCAGTCAATTTTTTATTTTAATTTAACTAAAATAGCTAACAAGGGTAGATCCGCATTCATATAGAAGCAAAGTTTTTTAAAGGAAAAGACGAGTGATGAGATCAAATAGGTGAAGCATGAAGATCAGCAATTAAATTATTCATTTTTGGGTTTTATAGAGCCTAAAAAGATGGTCACGGAAATTCATGAGATAACCTATAAGTAAGCTTTTCAATTTAATTTGTTGAGTTACTCTATTATAGTTTAACATTATGAACGCTACTTTTTTATAAAAGATTAGTTATTCAATTTGCTTATATTAAAATTCTTATAAAATAAAGTGTAAAATAATTTATGAGTGTGATCAACAATTTACTTTATTCTTTTTAAAAGTATATTTAAAATATTTATTTTTGTTAATTAGACCTTGCTGAACACGAATATCCAATCAGAATCAATTTATCTTCTATCGGCCAAAGATATAAGCATACTAAGCAAAAATTTATCAGCAATTTCCTTATGAAACCCTGAACCAGAGCAAGCAAAAGTATCTCCAGCAAAACAAACGAGTGAGAGAGGAGCTTACTCTCCTTTAGAATAAATTTGATGAGCTGAACGACTATAAAAATTTAGTTATGCAGTTACATTAAAGTGGCATTATCAATGAATGTGGGAATCTATTTATGCCACCCCACAACCAAAATGACTCGCACAATAATATACAATGACTAGAATGAAGATAGTAATTACGTTGTTAACTTATTTAAGAACTAATTAAACATTGCACTAAATATTTTGAGATAAACCATTGCGTTATTAATATTTCATAATAATTTGAATGTCAAGTGGTTAATTCAATAAACTTTTCTACTTCGAGTAATTCTTTTCCCTAGCATTCTCTCCCTCTACAATACACAGGCTTTCATCGATGTTTCAGATACCTTAGGCTAAACAGGTTTATCGTTATTTTCTTTCAAATAGGCCTCTTCCTGACTTTAACTTTGTTTCTAGGTTTTAATTTCCTTTTCTTTAGATTTTAGACTTGACTTTTGCGCCCTTTTTTAATTCAAATAACAATTGACACTTGAATGGATTTTGGCTAATGGATCTATCTCAATTTCATTTGCTCTTTTCTAAACTTTCTTGGATTTTGTTTGCTATTTTTAATTAGATTTCTTCTATTAAGCATTCAGCATTAGCATCGGCAGTTTAATTACTCTCTATTTAAATTAAATATTCTACAACTTTCTTCTACTTTACATCCTTTTAACTCTTGTTCTAAGTTATTGAACTTCAAGTTATATTTTGTTAAGCTTGATTTTAACTCTCCAAAATTTCGATATCTTCAAAAGCACTAACTTCCCTTTCTTCTTAATATAGGTTTTAATTTTCATTCATCAAAGCTTTAGCTGCTGACATTTCAATTTCTTTCTGCTTTATTGGTTCACTTTGTTAGCTCAAAATTGTTTAGAGTTTAGAAAATTTGATATGATTTTAATTTTCTAGGAAGTCTTGTCGGAACTGAATTGCTTATTCAACAGTATTTTGTGATCCACTAATTAAGATCATATGTCTGTATTGCTCCTTGTTTTGAGCCTTCCCACTCGACCTATTATTTATTCAGTTTGCTGTTTAAAGAATACATCGCTTATGATCAAGTACAGTCTATCATTATCCTCAATCTCTTTTGTGGTGGGAAAATCTGTACCTTTACCTTGGACTTCAGTAAGTAACAGGACACTAAGCCCTTTATTGATTTTTGTATTTTAAATTTCCCCTTGAGATATGTTTCCACCTTCGACTCCTTAATCCCTTTCATACTGTAAAATTACAGTCCATTGAACTTTTTGAAATATTACTCAATTATAGAGTAGGTCCCAGAAGATACTATTATTACAGGTGTTGATAAAGTTTGTATAATGCAGAGCTCATAAATACTTAAAATACTCTTGTTGACTTCCATTATATAATATGTTTTACTGCTGACATTTGCGATCACTCTTCATCATGCTTAGTAAGGGGAATTTGATTTCCTTTTGCTTGAATGCTATTTCTAGGCAAGTTTCTTCCTACTAAGATAGTGTAGAACCAATGAGTCCAATAAATTATGAGCAACTTTTAAAGCATTTTATGCAGTCTGCTATTAGTTTGGTAGAGCCTTCAAAAATCACCCAGTTGTATTCATCTATGATTAAAATAGAGTTTCTTAATAAGTTTATAAACTCTTTGTCATTTGTTTGGGTTTCAAAATATATTTATGTCATAAATTATACACCAAGATGGTTCTCATATTAGTTAAAATTAACATTCACATTGCTTTTTAGAATTAATATTAGAATCTTTTATCGTCCCGTAAAACAAGCGTAAAACAAGCGTAAAACAAAATAGTCAATTTTGCCAAGGATATTAAAATTAAGCTAAAACCCCATAGATCAATTAAGAAGCGAGGATAGGAGTTAAGAACAATTAGATTAAAAATTAATTATAATTGGCTAATAATATAAATAATTAGGCTAAAATCAAATTTACACACTCTGATTGGATTATTTTATAAGGACAATTAATCGAGCCAATAGTTTTAATAATTAGCCCAAACATTATAATTATACGCCAATAATTATTAATTCTTAATTTAATTGTTCTTAACCACAATCTTCGTGTCTTAATTGATCAATGGGGTTTTATTTCTATACGCTGAGTGTCACTCCTATCATAAAGCATATCAGAGTCTTACCATTTCCTATTCCGAAATATATAAACTAGTACCTACTTTTGCTCCACATAACATAACTGAGACACAACTTCGATAATGATAAAAAGTTAATACCGAGTTATCGCTCTAAGGTTCTTAATTGATCACCTTGTAAAGTTATATTTTCTTGGAGATCACAGCAAAAGTTAGAAGAATCTTTATTGCCTTGTTTATCTTTTTAAATTTCCCAACCTTTTGGTAAAACTATTGACCAGTTAAATCCTCTACTTGCTTTAGATTTTTTAAAATTAGCTAAAATAGATCAATTTAGGTGAATTATTATGATTAATCAAGATTTTTAAAACATCTATATTTATATTAATTTTATTCTATTTTTAGGTACTATACCGCATTTAAGCTGTTTTGCGGTAGAATACCTTAATTATATTAATAATCAAATTATTTAAATTTAAATGATTTAAAAAATATTTAATGTGATCTCTACAAAAAGTAATGAATAATTAAAAAATTTATTAATAAATTAAAAATTAAAAAATTAATAGATTTAATCATAATCTTTAAGTGTTGTTGCCTACTTTAGCAACCTGAACATTTTATTTATGCTTATTATTTATAATTATTTCCTCTATTACTTTTTGTAGAGATCACATTAAATATATTTTTAAATCATTTAAATTCAAATAATTTGATTATTAATATAATTAAGGTACTCTACCGCAAAACAGCTTTAATGCGGTAGAGTACCATAAAATAGAATAAAATTAATATAATTAAAGAGAAATGTGAAATCTTGATTAATCATAATAATTCACCTAAATTGATCTATTTTATATAAATCTGTTTTAAAGATGATTAATTTACGCTGATCAAGTCAGCAATAATATCAGGTCGGTTTATTATCCTCTTCTTGATTTAAATGAAAATAATCTATTTCACAACGTTCCCAATTTCAGTTAATATGCCGATCCAGTTTGGATTACGTTCTTTCAGTTCAACTGATACTTGGGCTATTAATATTGATAAAATACATAAAAAAATAGGTAAATAAAATATATTGAAAAATCAGAAAATTTAAATGAAATTTTAACTGTCATGTTTTTATTATGTTCTAAATTAAATTTAATACTTTTAATTATACAAAGGAAGAAAATGAAATCACGATCGCTCATGATTAAAATGAAGAGCAATTGAACCTCACACTAAAGCTTAAATTTTCGAGACTCAAGTAGCCAAAGCATTCGAAAAAATCATGAACGTAATGGGATCAGGGCAGAACTAAACCTATGCAGACAAGGAGAAGAGAAATGACTCACGCTGAAGTGAAGCCATTCAGTGTGGATGGTGATGATAATAATGTTAGAGTTGCCAAGTGGGATTGTATATTGAAGGTTAGTGCGTTCTACTTTGATGTGCCCACTCTGATGCAACAAAGAGAAACTATATCAAAATTGCAACTGAGATATGGTGATCACTAAAAAGGCTAAGGGGCTTTAGTAGAACTATTATAAAACTGCGAAAATTACAATGCTCTACTAAGAAATTGGCCGATATTACGATAAATTTAAGATAAACTTGGTCTGAAAGAAGTCTCTTAGTTTGAAGCTTGCATATACAAATAAATAAAATGAAAAATGAATTAGCAGCATAATCAATAAATATATATTATTTTGAGTGAAAGTATTTAACGATAAGTCATTTATTTAAACTAATTTTCATAAGACTTTTGAGTAAACTGACTATTAACGCATTATTACAAGTTAAAATTAATATTATTAAGTTTAAATAACTGATAAGAGATTCATATTTATCAAACTATCTATTATATGTTAAATTAGAGTGTGATTAAAACATGACAGTTAAAATATCAATGAAATTTTCTGATTTTTCAATATATTTTAATTTACCTTTATTTTTATGTACTTTATCAATAAATAAAAGTCACTCTGGATCAGATATTCACTTTTTTTATAAATATTTCTTTGATACTATTGATAATTGCGTCAAGGTCTTAATAGGTTTTTTATTTACTCAGTGCGCATATTTACACAAAATAGCCAACCACATTAACAGGAATTTCTCCTATCTACATCATCCCTTTGTTTTATTATAAAACTTAAATAATGGCTTATTTAAACACTGCAGAGTATTTGGCAGCATAATTTTTACCTGGGCATCAACCTAGAACTATGCAAATTTCCCTACCATTAGCGGAATAATTCCGATATTTTTGCTTTCTAGAAGCATTAGCTCCTCTTACAACCAAGAAAAGAATTCAACCTCATTTATGAAAATATAATTAGCTAGCCTGTGAGTTTTCTCAGAATTTGATCTATCCAGTAGAACCATTGAGTTTTTAAGCAAATCTTATTCTATTTAAAATCAATTCGTTTGTGTAATAGAGCAATGACTAAACAAACTGTCTTGTTTTTATTTGCAGATCAAATTTGAAATTCTAATTGAGTTCATGAATAAGGTCAAACATGTCCTCAAAAAATTTTAAAGAGCAAGTGGTCTTATGGTTATTAGAAACTCCAACAAACTTTGGCTGTTTCTCTTACAAATTTCTCAATAAATTGATATCGTTCAGTTGGTTTTAATAGCATGTATTCCCTTAAATAGTTTGAAGTTAGATCTGATTAGATTTTTTGTCCCGTAGTTAGCTTATGGCGTTAATGAATTTTATTAGCCGAATAAGTTACCTTTGTTTGTTTAAAAAGGAAAGTTTTATTATAGATGTGCGCTCATTTCATCTCTAATCTTTCGAGGGACTTCAAGGCCATTCACAAAATATTCTTACGGATTTGGAGAAAGACTTAGACGTCTTTTTGAGTATGTATTTCCTTATAAAACGGGGTAGATCCTAAGAATCTTTTAGAGGTTTGAATTCTGCATGTTCTATAAGCTTTGAGATATCATAGTTGTGTTATGGGAGGATGAGCTTGGCTTTGTCAATTTGATCCGGGTTCTCAGTTACATTATAAACAGATTTTCTCCCTCTTTTTTTGCAACAATTGTCTTGCTGACTGTTGACTTCAATTGATTAATTGAATAGAATTGTATTCTATTGTTATAAAGTGCCCATTTTTATTTTTAATTTTGAGTTTCTTGTTCAAGCAATTCTCAAAGTTCGTGGAGAAATTATTTTGATAGTGATGTGTGTGTTGACTAATTTATTGAGGTTTCTTGGTTTTCTTATTTTTGGAGATAAAAATTTTTAATTTAAATTATTAAGATTTTAAAAGTGCTCTTAATTGAGACTTAATTAAATCTTAACTCAAATAGCTCAGTTTAAATACCTAATCCCTAAAAATACATAGTAAAAGGTAGCAATTGTATTATTACAAATCTCTTAAAGAGTTGGAACATTCTGATTAGGTAAAATCGAGCATTGGCTATTTTTGAGCGTACTAGGTTTGTAGAAATAATTAATGCCCTTACTCCTCAAACCCCAAGTCCTGCAACTAAAAGTCCATTAAATAAGCGGGCAATTCTTAATTTAAATTTAAATATCAATTATAATTTAAAAAAATAGGATTTAAGACAAACACCTAGAAGGCACTGTAAATAAGAAAAACCAAAGTTGAGATTATAACTCTAATAAGCTTGAGCATTTTTTTTAAAGAATATGCTATGTTAGCTTAGTTATGACCAATCCTGGAGCTGTGGTTGAGAGAAGTCATAATTTAAGCATGAAAGGCATTCCTAGCTTTAAGCTAATTAGATGTTAATGTAGACTATAGATAGATCAAAATATTATCTAAATGAAGGAAATAACAAATAGAAGCTTAAAAATGTTGAATCCCTAGACTCATATCACAAGTTCGAATAGACGGTATGTTTGAAGACTCTCTATTACAGTCAAAACCTTTATTCTAATTTAGCTAATGCTTCAATGAATGTAAATGTTGATTAATCTTAAATTCGATTTATTATTTCAAAAATTTTAGCTTCCTTAAGATATATTTTTGAACAATTTAAATTAAATTTTTTATATAAAAACTTTAAATAAAAACATATAAAAATATATATAGGTAAATTAAAATTTTCAAAAACACAGGAGAAACATACATTGCAAAATGTAATTCTTCGCAACTTCCTTCTATTTATATATATAATATCTTCAGTCTCACTTTTGGAAATTAAAATTATTGAATTTCTCTCGATGTTTTCCTCCGTCTTTGTCTCCTTTGCTTCTTCATATATGTCACTCTGAACATCTTTTTGATAATTTAATCTGTAATATTTATTCTATAAAATCCTCCTATCCTATTATCCAGGCAACAGTCTGCTTTCTATCAACTTAACTCAGGTCCTATCGTCTAATTCAACTTAAAAATGCTCGTTAATTACTTAGTCACTTAGTTGAATATAGTTGGGCCTTGTTTCTTTCATCACAACTTCAGATAAGATATCTTTATTTTAATTTAGTAGGTTAGAAATGAGGGCAAGAGATAAATACTACAATTTTACCAATAAAGCACAATTTAAATATAAATATTTATAAAACAAACAGAATTTTTTAAGTTATTAAATATTTTTAATGAATGCTTTTTTTAAATAAATAATTGGTCAAAAATCTTCATTAAAATTTTTATATTATATTTTATTTTGACTGAACTTATGATGATCTTAATTGTTGACAGTCAATTAAAAAGCTAACTAAAATTTCAAATGATGTTAACTAATCATTTAAAATCTTACTAAAAATTTAAAACTCATAACAACAACCTGGAAAAAGTTATTTAACTTAAATTTTTTTAAATATATTAATTAATATATATTTTTCTTAATTTATTTGAAATCTATTTAAGTAAAGAAACACTATGACCGTAGAAAATCCATCTGTTTAAATATTGCCTAGATTATTGCTGTTTATAATTATTATTTTTGTGATACAATTAATGACATGCTCATGTCTAAAAAGAAGACTTTATGATATTAATTCGTTGTTTTTTATCTTTAGCCATGTAAGCTGAAAATAAACTATTAAGTACTCTTTAAATTTCTTTTTTTTTATAACCTACTTAAACAAAATGATGAAACTAACTATTAGAAAATGTAAATAATGTACATATTGTAGATTTCTTATAAATTAACCTATTATTACCTAATAATTTTGAATCATAATGCATTGAGTATTAAGGAGGCGGATAGTTATATTACATGATTAGAAAATATATACTTCAGAAAATAAGGAAATTAAATATTATAAAGTATAGTGTCTATTTAAAAGTTTTTTATTAAATAAGAAAACTTCAAAAGTAAGGAAACTTAATTAATATGTCATAAAAAAAATCATATAATTCTTATGTTTATATAAATATATTAAAAAGGTTAGTAATTACTCAATGTTTTTGTTATATTATATTCTCGTTTATTTGTACATACCTCCTTTGAATGAATGAATTCTATAAAATTAAGTATTATCACTCTCTTAGACTCATTATATACTTGAAATCATGAGAAGTTGTGGATAAAAGATATCTCACTTGTTGGAAAAGCTTCACTTAATCTTTTCTTAAATACAAATATCTTTAAAATTTTAGATTTTATTCCCTTTAAAGATCATCTGTTCTCATTTAGTCCTCCCCTAGTTTCATTTCTAATTGAAATATATTTTTAGATAAGCAATAACTAACACTTGATACTCTAATAGATATCTTTTAAGGGATTTTAGATCTAATAAAATTGGGATTATATTTATAAAAACTACAAACAACGAGCAAGAGTCATGAGAACTGAATTGATGAAATTGAGTAGATCGAACAGGGCTAGAATAGTAAACATAAAGTGAAGATGGAAGATCCAATATACATTAGGAAAGTATCAAGAAACTATTATAGCTAAATTATATTATATTTTGGGCATAGTTTTTTAATTATTTAAGTTATATTAATAATCAATTATTGAATCATCCTAAAAGAAATTTTTAAATTTTGGTTTCATTTTATATATGTATTTAAAATTGAATTTAGTCCTATGTTAATTAATTTTGTTTTAAAGTTCAAATTGTAGAATTAGCCGTGCTTTTCTATAATTTAATTAGTTATTATTATTTTTATTATCCTCTACATTATATATTCAAAAATATTAAGCGGTATTATAATCTTTAAAAAGATTGAAATGTTTTTAATTAAAATTTGCATAAGTTTTAATTTTAATAATTTGAAACTTTCACTTATCTTTTTATTTGATATAAGCGCTTAGCTTTATAGAAAATAAATACATAAACTTTGGTTTTAATATGTTACTATAGAATTCTTTTGCCTTTCTTTGTCATTTCACATTCTGATGAAATGGTTTTTACTAATTACTCTATTTGCAATATTACATTTAAAATGCAAGTATAAGCACTTATTTTGTCTAGTTTTAAATAAAAAAAGGAAGAATAATGAAAATAGTATAATCGTTATTGTTATAACAATAAAAATTAAATATCACCATGATAACTGAATTAAATACATAAGTAAAATGAAAAATGTGAAAAATTAGGTTTGAAACATAAAAAATAAATCCTTAAGTTAAAATCTAATCATGGTTGATATTGTTATCTAAAATGTAAGCAAAATATATTGCTTAATTTAAGAGTAAAATTTATTTTAAGATCTGTTTACTCCAGTTAAACGATTAAAGCAATCATATTAATAAATGTATTCATAATAAAATCTTTTAATTGGTATAGCTTTACTTTAATTAAATCAACAAATGAAATATAATTAAAGTTTCATTAAACTTTTACATATTAATCTTAGTTTTACATGTTTAGCCTAAAAAAATTAATTAAATAGATTAAGTTTTTATTTATGTACAAATAAATTTGTAATTATATATAAAATTCTATAGTTAAATGTGAATTCTTGTCTATGATTGTAAAGCATATTTATAAGGAAAATATTTTTTTTGAGAAGTTTAAATAATTAATTAGATGATTAAATTATTTAATAAATACTCAACAAAATAACCTTCGTTGAAATAATGATATATATTTAATATATAATGAAGTTTTAGACATAAAAAGGTTTTAATCAATAACCCATAGTTAAATTATGATAAAATGTTGACTATATAAACAAAATTGATAAAGACACAAATCTTTATCATTGACTCTTTCTCTAAGTTATTATAAAATAACTTAACTAAAGAGAATTAACTGTCTATAGTATGATTTAATTTAACATCATACTATACGTAGGTTTTATATTTAGTAATATAAATTTATTTGTTTTCTTTTAAATACCCTATACTATGTTTTCTAAAAATAATTACATTCTTCGGATTTCAAATGGAATTTAGTCAAGATTAATGAATAATTCTCCTAGAATTGAGAAGAATTCTTTTTATAATATCCTTCAGAATAAAAGAGATTTCTCAATGAAAATATTAATTCATCATGAAATAATTTCATAATCTTAGAGTTAAACACTATAATAATGAATTATAAGACTAATCACAAGAGTTGCTTCCAGGTAAACTTTTTCTACTACAGTAGTACAAGCACCTGCCAGTTTCAGCTATTTTAACTATATCTCGTCTGAGTTGAAAATCTAGTTGAATCTAGTCTAACTCCGTTGAGATTTAGAATGTTGTTCTTTGAAGGCTTCTGAATTGAACTTTATCCACAAAAACTGGTTCAAGATTGACATTTAGGCACCCCGAAATTCTAGACAGACTTTGGCTTTATTTCAGATAGATCTTTTGCTTCCTGAGTTCATGACAAATCACAAGGACTATATTCTCGAGTAAAGGCAGTTGGCAAGGAAAAGTTTAACTGGAACCAACTGTAGTGAATAGTAATTTTTTAGATTAATCATTTTAGTAAAAACTGTATAAATATTTATTAGATACATGTATTAAGAAACATTAAGTGCGAGGAAAGACAAATGCTTAAACTATTGTAACTAAATACTTATTATTAAAATTTATTGTTTTTGTATATATCTCTCATATACAATTGATTATACTCTTCTATTATAATTTTTTAATATCATTATACCATATTGAAATTATCATTTCCATACAAAGTTTATGATGTTATTAAAGATAAATTTCCGATATAAACAAATTTATTTATAAGTTTTGTTTTAATTTTGTTAAAACCTTATTATTAAAAAGTTTGTTGTATATATAACTTAAATAACCTATATTTTTATTTAATTTTAAAAATGTATGCGGATTCAAATTTTTTATTATATAATTAAAATTTAATTTTAGATATTTATTAATTTTATTGTATTATTTTTTAATATTTTAAAGTATGATATACTAATTATTTAATTAATTTATTATTTAGTATTATTATATTTGATCTTATTATCTTAAACTTATAAATAATAAAATATACAATATGTGAATGTTTAAAATATAAATGCATTTACTATTGGAGAATATCTAATTTCTAATCACATTAAAAACAAGACTTATTATTGAAAGTAATACTTATAATTTTACTCGTGGTGTTATATCTTACTGTTTAAACTTTAATCTCTTTTATTTTTAATCTTTCAATTATTCAAAATTAAATAATCTATGAATGTTGAGTGAGTTTTAACAATAAATTAATATAAAATGTAATAAATTTATCAAATAAAATTGATTTTTCATCAATATTTGATTAGATTTTTTATTCATTAATCATAATACATATAAATATTCCTTCAAATTTGTTAATCAAGAAAAGAAAATTTGAAAAGACAAAAAAGTAGCATTATGATTTATCTAATGTTAATAAAATACTCTTATAAAATGATTCTTATATCTCTATTTATTCTCTAAAACTGCATTTAAATGTAATAGATTATAATGTATATAAATAATTGTGAATCATTATGTTTAATAATATTAAGTAGTGGTGGCAATATATTTTTTTAACAAGTAAAAGTTTAATATTATATTTTTTTATATCACACACAGCAGCACTTATTATAATCTGCTGTTGTTGTGAAAATGAATGAATTTTTATTAGATAAATGAAAAAAAAAATAATATTATAAAAGAATTTTAAAATTTTTAGTTATTTATTGCTTGAATTTTTGGTAAAATAGCAATAAAACATTATAATATTATTTATAATTTTTATATAATGCTGTAAAAATATGAATACAGGTGCATAAGCCAGCCAGATTTTTATAGCATTATATAAAAAAAATATTATTTATTTTTGATTGAGCAATATACTTTAGTATTTATTATGATTAATATCTCATTTTTGTTAATGATTATCTAAATAACAATTTAACTTAACTACCAGTAATTTATTTTCTTAGTGAATTTAATAATTTTAGTTACTGGATATTCAAAACCCCAAAACCCCTTAGTGAGGTTTATAAGTGCTTTGATTTGTAGGGTATAGTTGGGGTCTTATTGGGGTTAGTAGAGAAAACGCAAGTTTTATGTGAATTTAATGAATATTTAATGAGTATTAATGTGCTTAATTCAAACAAATTTTATCTGCTTATCTTTGTGGTATCTCTTGAACTTAGCTCTCTTTAATGTTTCAAGTATATCTTCTAATGATGATCTTGGATATGCTGGAGCTCTTACTATGATCATCTCAACCATTTTCTTAATCTAAGTGCATACATCTTCTTGCTTTATATGTTTAACAGCCATGCTTATTGATTACTTTTCTTGCTTTGTTCCGAAGTACGACATACTTTCCATATCGCACTCTAAAATAATTGCTGCTACCGCCCAGACATCCCACTAAACAGAGCCATTAGTCCACTTCTCTCTTATTGGGAAGTACCCAGGTGTGCCTAGCACTTTAGCTAAAGTCACTATTTCTTACCTTATTGCTCTATTGAAATCAATGACTACTATTTCTAAAGGACAGAGATTTAGCATTACATTTTCTGGCTTCAAATCTCTATGAACATACCCTAGATCATGCAGCTCTTTCACACCCTTGATCATTTCCGTGAGTATCTCATTCAAGTCATCTGGGTATCTATTATGGTAGAGATAATCTCTTAGAGTCATTTCAAATTTCTTAAGTCGTAGTGCAATAAAACCATGTCCAAGAATAACTCCATCGAGTTTAAGCAAGTTCTTGCATTACCTTTTATGAGCCTCTCTTAGTATTATGTATTCATTGGCAAACTCATTTTGATACTGCTCGTTCCTAATAAGATATTTGAAAGGATATACTTTATAAGCATACTCATCAACTACTATGAGTTTTGCCTTGTTAGGCACATCAATATGTAAATAGTTGTCAATGCAAAAACTGAGATCTACTGCATTTAATGCAGGTATATACATAGCTCTCTCCTACAAGCATGCTATATATAATTCATTAGCTGGTTGGTTCATTGACTCAAAACGTTTCTGCTTCTTAAGTCTCTCTTCCTGCTCTCTTTAAGACTCTATAGTATTGGAATTTCTCTTGGCTGGTATAAGTTTTTATGTTTCTTTATCTTGCATTAAAAACTCACTTAAATGATGTTTTTGAATGTGTCTTTTAACTTTAGCTGAGTGAGTGTAAGACTTCATGCAAGTCGTGCACTAATACCTGCCATCGACCTTTTCGTGCTTAAAATATATCTTAGCTCTCCCAGAGTGCATCTCTTTGATGTGCCTCTTCAAGCTCGAATCAGTTGAGAAGAAATTTTAGCATTCATCACATTAGAATTCTTTAATCTTTTCTAGTGGGAGATGTTCTTTTAACTCCTCAACATCTTCGATTAGCGTTTAAATACTTATCTCTGCTCTCTGCTTCCTGATATTTATTTCTAGAACAAACACCTCTGATTCAAACTCAAGAGCTTTAAGCTCTGGCTCCTTTTCAATGTATATGATCTCTGGCTTCTTAGTTTATCCAAAGTTTAGCTAAGATTACCACTGCCAAGAGAGACTGCTTTGCGATTTAAGTTAGCCGCCATGTTTAAATTCAAATTTAAATTTCTATTATAAAGCTCTAATAACCTCTCTAGTTATAGTAACTTTGTATAGGAGTTGGTACTGCAACAACAATGGGTGATTCTTAGGCGTTAGACATCATATTTATACTAAGTTTATAACTATAAATTTTCTAAATTCATGCTTAATATTTTTAATTTTGGTACCAACTTAGAAAAAATTCAGGTTGGTACTGGTACCAATTAGGTTTTGAACCATTTTGGAACTTTTCCATTAAAACCTCATTAGTTTAAAAACTAAGGTACTAATTAAGTTTTGGTACTATTAAATTGGTACCAATTAAAATTAAACGGAATTAGTACCAGTACTAATTAAATTTAAACAAATTTAGTACTAATTTAATGGAACTAAATTGATAAAAATGGAGCTCCATCTCTGCAGTTTGTTACAGCTTCTGCAAACTTTCTCCACGTATCTTTGCAGGGTTGACCTCCTATAAGATGCCCATATTTAATAGTAAGATTTTAAACAATAGGATCCAGAAGTCTATAAGTTATAATTTGAAATTCATTAATAGGAAGAGGAACAAAGATGGAATCACTCAATGATCAAATGAAAAGAGTCGAGGCTCAAGAAATGATATCAAGATTCAGAAGTAAGGAAGATCTCTATCGATACCTAACTTTACATGGTAAGATAACTTGATGACTATTAACATATTATACAGTTGGTTTATTCCTTCCAACGATGGAAGGTACCAAAATTTCATTCTTGAAAGCAATACTTTGTGAGGAGAAGAAAGCTTTTAAAAATAAAGAGATTAAACTAATCGAAATTCCCAACTACCCTGACATTTCAGTCACTAATCTTTATGAGGATGCCATGTAAGATGAGGAAGTGGTAGTTTACCTTCCTACCAAGAAACAACTCTCTAATAAACTACCAGAGAGGAACTTTTTCTTTGGTGCTCTTGGTACAATAAAAGAGGATTATCTCAGAGAAATTATTGAAGAAGCACATAAGAAACGATATTCTATTTCTCCTGAAGACTAGAAGAAGCAAGGCATACTTATAAGCTCAGCTTGGCTAGAGGAACTTAAGAAGCATCCTTATCTTTCAAGTAAGCTTTGACATACAACTTTGAAGGAAAATCTGGCACTGGTATATATCTTATGAAAGAGCATGCTAAGGTTCATAGAGAGAGAAAGTCACAGAAAATTCATGAAGTGAGCAAGAGACTTTATAAAGATGTTTAAAAGCCAGATGAAATGAACATAGATGCAGGAGCTGGCACAAAGAGAAGAAATATGGGCCCAAGCAAGCCATAAGAAGAGGAGAAGAAGGAGAAGCCAAACCCATTCATGGGCCAGTTTAATATGTGAATATATTCATTCGTTTAAATCTAAAACTTATTTATAAACATTCATTCTTCCCTTTCTCGCACAAATTTTTGTCTTATCTACGCTCACTCTCTTACAGCTGCTTTGAATCAAGTCTACTGTATCGATGGGCAAGTCGTGCATAAGATGATACAGCAGAAGCTTCTTGTAGTGAGTCTTTATTTAACTCCAGTAGAATTCTATTCCATTAAATTAAGGGCTGTAAGGAACGTTGTATACAGGAGTTATGTTTAACTCTTCATAAGCTTTCTTAGACTCCTTAGTCTTATGAACTGATAGGTTATCAACAAACAGGATGATCTCTTGGTTGCTATACTTCTCTCTGAGCTTATGTAGGAACTCTATATACTACTCTCGCTTAATAGAGCGAGGGTGAATCACATAACTCTCTAAGCCTGAATCTTCACTTATACCAGCTAAAATTGCATGAGTGACTACCTTTACTTTTTAGTCATAAACTTCTATGTTATCATACTTCTTGTACCATGACTTATTAATAAAAGTGTTGAACGTAAACACAGCTTCATCTGCATGTATGAACTTGATGTTATTATCAATAGCTCTCTGCATTTAATCATATATATAGTTTAAATTATTGCTATAAAATGGCACTGTAAAATCAATCACTCTCTTAACTCTGTTGACAGTCTTGAAAGTAATACCATTTCGTCTATAAATATTGGCTATAGTCTAAGGAGAGATACGCATGTCTGGAAACTTGCGATGAAACATGACAGCTCGTTAGTCAAGAGGAAAGTGAGCCCAATACTTTAATGTCTTAGAGTCACAGAGATAGTCAATATGGACCTGTGAGAACTTTTATTTTCTTGCAGGATGTTTTCAAGAGCCTGAGTTATAATGTTAAACAGCTAACAAGCAATGATACCTAACAGTTGGGGCACTCTTGTGTAGGAGTCTTGCTATGGCTGTATAATTCAACACTGGTTTGACTTAGTCTATATTAATACTTGTACCATACCTAAGCTTAAGCAGTAAATCTAAATATTACTCATCATAAATAGACCCTAAATTTCGCTAATTTCTATTTCTCATTTTGCAAATTGGCCTAATTTCTCTACTAACCCCAATAAGACCCCAACTATACCCTACAAATCAAAGCACTTATAAACCTCACTAAGGGGTTTTGGGGTTTTGATTGTGTAAATTGAAATCTACATATTTTATAAAAAGTTAAGTATTTTATTAAGGGAATATCTCTCAATATAGTTATTTCTTAATCAATTAAAGGAATTCTCAATTCAAACTAATCATGTTTATTGAATGAGTTATTAATAGTTTAAGTTTTTATAGTGAAAAATAGATATTGATATAAAATTAGCAATTTAAGTTTAAATGAGAAGCAGTATTTGTTTAAATAGAATCTCCCATTTTATAATCCAGTTTTTTAAGTTATTCGAATCATACAATTTTATAAAGAAATTTTGGTATAAAAGTTATATAATAATATTTTAAAATTATCTCTAGTTAATTAATTTTAATCTTTGATGTAATTTAGAATACAGTATATTCACCTTTATAGAAATTATACTCTAACAAACTATCAATTAAACAAAATTAATTCTTACAGTTTTAATAAATTAATTGGAATCATTATTTTTTAACAACAAATATCATTTCTTTGTCAAACAAAATAAATTAAATAATCAGGTGGGTCAAAACTGCAAATTTACCGATATTCATTCAAGGGTAAAACCACAAAATAATTGTAATCACATTTTTTAACTATGCAAAAATGGACTTTGTTAATAAAAATTTAGCAAGGAAAAAATACATAAAAACACTATTTTGGATAATATTTCGAGGCATAACTTTTAAAAAAAAGAAAGTTCAATAACGAAACAGAATTTTGAAAAATTTTAATTTATTAATAATTATAAATTCAAAGCATTTAAAAGTATAAACAATATTAATTTTCAATAAAAAAACTAATGTAAAAAGATTTTTGCAATTAAAAAGAAAAAAAGTTAAGTAAATAAAATAAATAAGTAAGGCTCCTCTCCTTATTTGTCAGCAGAGAAGCAATATACATAGAAAACCAAATTATTAGCTGCCTTTGAAGAGTACATAAGAAGATGCTGGGAAATATCAATACATTTGAGATATCTGAAAGTTAAACTCAATTTATAATTATTTTTTGGTGATAAAAAAAGTCTAAAAAATCATGAAAAATAAACTGAATGAAAGGAGTTTTTGAAGTTATCTTTCTGCAGAATAGTTAATAGTATTTTAGGTTATATAAACAAGAAAAATATAAATATATATGCTTGAGCTAAGAATTAAATAATAATTATAATCTAAAATCTTATTTTTTCTGACTTTTTGTTGTTTAGTCGAAACTTTCAGGACCTATATATTTGGCTCTATGTTCTTTATCCGTTTTTCTAAATAATATTAGATTTAAGTAGGGAAATATGCTTTTAGATGAAAGAATGATTGTTAGCTATGAGAATCAATTCTCATAGAAAAGTATAAGTTATCCTTTTAATAATTAATCATCCAAGTTTTACTTTTCTCCCTTTGAATTGCTGATAATGTTTGAGAGATACTATGGTTGTATTGTATCTAGAACATTTAAGAAGTTATTTATTTGAATTTCTCAGACATATCAGGCAAATTTATTCTCATCTATTGATTATCACATAATTGCAAATAAAGCCGTCATTGATAGTTTATCATGTTTGGAACTTTCAGCATATTGAACTAATTCATTTCTTTCCCTTAAAAACCAATCTTAGGTATTTTAAGTTACATAATCAATTGAAGGAATGTACTATTCAGCTATAAAAAATAATGAGTTAACAATTACGAGTTTATGTTGATAGGTGTCATTGTCTAGCTTTGACTTGAACTTAATCTTACACTGAGTTCGTGATGAGTAATCTTTATGATTATGACTTCAGCTTCGATTTCAATCATTTAAAATCTCTTGTATTATTTTTAATAAAATTAATCTAAATAAATAATATTAACTCTTGCTTATTCACAAAACATTCAGTCAAAAAGGTAGCTCTAACAAGATCTCATTAAAAACTACATTCAAAAAAAAAAATATAAATTTTGATGAGCAATCGTAAGTAAATGCCAAGAAAGACTCAAAATTAAGAGATAAATGGCAAGATAAAGAGTTAACTACGTAAGATTAAAAAGACATTCCAGAGAAAAAGGATAGTATTTCTAAAAGATAGTCGTTTTCTTAAGGCATTTATATTTAGAATGATATTTTCATAATTCATATCCAGCATTTCTCAAATCTTGATTATGAATTCTAGCTATATTAGAAATAATAGCTGAATTGGTCTTTCATTTAATATTGAGAATTTAATAGCAACTGTGTTAAAATTTTATTAATGGATTTATTACTGTTTCTTTGGTCGAAATAAATATATAATCGATATAATTATTTAATATTATTTATTTTGATGCGTTTCGTTTAACTTTAATTTGTAGAAATGAATAAACTTATTTTCCATTATTAAATTATAAAAGTACTATTATTGCTGTAAATATAATTGATATTATAAGAAAAATAACTTTAATGACATATATATTAATTTCTAAACTAATATACTTATACAAAACCAAAATATAAAAATAAAATACTTAATGTTTTTTAAAGTAATTTTAAAGCATTAATATTAGCTAATTCAATAATAAGGTATTCTTAAATTATTAGTTCAAATTTTTAAAAATATTTTTGATATAGATTTTCATAATTATTGTTATATAAATATTAAGAATCCATAAGTACACCAAATCATTCTTTAATATTTATTTACTTATGATATTTTATAATTTGATTATTACTTAAATTAATTACAAAACCTTGTGCAAAATTCCTTAATTTTGTATGTAGTTATAAATATAATTAATCATCATTTTAAAATATCAATTATTAACTTAGTATAATTTAATCAACTAAAAATAACAAAATAGGATAGTAAACTTATTTATTACAAGAATTAATTTAAGATTAAATATGTCATTCGTTTAAGAAATGTCTAATAAGATAACAATTTTCAATTTTCTCAAATCTCACAAAAATAAACGAAGTTTTTAAGAAACACCGTTATGTTAGTAAAAGGCTTATGACTGTATACTTTGTAGTCAATATCTAGAAATTGTTCAAATTATAATATTCATAATCACAAAATTTACTGTTTAATTTTACAGAAGTTTTTGCTATAAAAGAATCACCATTAGAGAAGCGAACTATGATTTAAACCCTCTATCCATAAGCAAAAATTAATGCTCAAATTAAAGTGTTTGAAAATTTGGAGAAGAAGCTTTTAAGTGCAATGACATCATTCTTAAACAGATATTTGAAATACACAAATTTAATGAATAGGAGTTTTGTAAACCTTTTGATAGGTTTGAATTGTCTTTTATCGTTCAAAAAAATTTCCAGGACAGAAATCAATATCATTTTTTAACAGTAATAAATTAAAAATATGAGGAAATTTAAAATTTTTATTATTACAAAAGTTGTCTAGAATTCTATATCTGTAGATAAAATTACAAATAATATAATATAATGAGGAAATGTTTAAGCGCAAGCTATACTTATCTTAATTCTAAAATAACTGAGTAAATTATTAAACTATTATTATATAATATATTTATAATTATTCTATAATGATTCTCATTATGTGAAACAATAGAATGTGTGAATTATATGATATATGAAAAGTTTAATTATTAACTTTGAAAAGTATGATAAATAAACTTCTTGGAATTGGAATTACAAAATTAAAGATATCAAATTTGCAGGGAGTGATAATAATATTATTATATTTAATCAGAATAATAAAATAGTAAGACGAAAATAAGATAATGAATATAAAATTTTGCTTATAGTGTTAATTTACTTTAATTTATAGCATTAGGAGTGTAGGTTTGTGATGTGGTTAATAGATATCATTTTATGCTATAAACCCCTTTAATTTTTTATCTAATAAAATAATATTAAATGCCGTTTATATATTTTTAATAAAATTAATTTTAATATTTCATGATCGATAATACTTATATCAGAGTTTGTTCAAAGAAAAAGAAGCAAAAATGCTACTTAAAAGCAAAGTTAGCTTCCTCTAAAATTATTTAATTTCCACTATCAGATATTAATAAATTCTTTTAAACACACTTGTTCAAGATAAAATAAATATGATAAGTAAAATTAAACACCTAAAATAGATTATATGATGTTACAGCTGTTTGCTCTGAGAAGATTACTTCTGACAATATTGCCTAAGCGTTAGCGCAATAATTTATAACTTTAATGCTTGGTAATTGTTCTTCAGTTTTCAGTGACTACTAACTTTAATTAATCGAACAAGTCGAAGCATTGTGGATGCGATAACTCGGCAAACTGAAATCGTCATCTTAAAATAAAAAATTTATCTAAAATTAAGAGCAAGAGTTAGGAGATTTGGAGGAGTTCACAAAAAACTTAAGATTTAAAGGTAAAAATTACTCTAGATAGATGATAAGTTCCCATAAATATTGTAGGAAAAATTTTTCGATTAAAAACAATAAATACATTAATATCACTTACTGCAATAATCTTGAATCAACATTAGAATAAAATCAAAATCTAGAAACCACCAGCTTTAAAAAACCTAGATTCAGGAACTATTGGAGTGTTTTTTATCTAATAAAGGAAATAGTAGTTTTTTATAGAGGCATATTGGATCTTAAAATAAGAAAATATAAAATTCTTTCAACAATTAGGAATCTAGTCGTAAATAGAAATCATTAAAAACTTCTAAAAATAAATTAACAGGGGATGGAAGTTTCCTGGCAAGTAATTTTATATATAATAAATAATATCATGAATTTGAAAATGAAAATAAATATAAAATATATTTTATTACTTATTAATTGTTTGAAGATATATCATAAAAATTTTGACTATCTTAAAAAGAATTATAGATTTATTAATTTAATAATATTTTAAAAACAGTCATTTTACCTTTTATCTTTATATTTAATTTTTTTGGGGAAAAATTAAATAATTTAAGAGATTAATATTAATTAAAGTTTTATAAAATATTGGTTAAAATATCTTAAATATTATGTAACTCAAATCAATTATAGTAGTTACTTGGAGTTTGAAAGAATAACAAATGAAAAAAAATAAAAAAGAAATAAAAAAAAAATTGCCAAGAAACTTTACTAAAAATTATTTTATCATAAGACTGTGAAGGAAATTTTCCTCCTCTAAAATAGCTTATTATGTTTTGATACTTGATAAGATTCTCTACAGAATGAGCCTTTCATTATCTTTGCAATAGCAATTAAGATGGACACAATGGAAACTTTATAAATAACTTTGAATGAAATCCAAACTTGACATAATAGGGTCTCAATCCTAAGTAATGAGAATACGGTTATAATATCAGAATGAAAGCTAGGATGATTATTGTTTGCAACATTATCTTAGAGGGTTAATATTTTCAGATGCAGGGAAAGAGTTCTAGACATGAGCGTCTTGAAGTCCAATTGTGTCCAAATAACTATTTGACCAAAGTAGAAAATTAAGATGAAATGAAAATCTATCAAAATTAGATAAGTTAGAATTGATTGTGGTTGTATTCTATCGATTGAATGAAATAGCATGTTGGACTGGCGATTTAAAAGGTAGTGAAAAGTATGATTATTTAAATTTTATATTTATGTTCTAATTACCTCTGTTATAATTCATGCCATTATGTATCTAAACTTAGAAAAATCATTTAATTTATTATTCCAATATTCAATCTGAATATTACTAAATTTTAGAATAAAATAAATCTATCACAAAAATGGATTACGTTATTCATCAATTCAAGACATCAGTTTTTTTGTCTTTTAACTAAAAAGTTAATGATAATTTTTAAAACTAACTATTTGATATTAAATTACAACAATTAATAAAACAATAACAACAACAATAACTATAACTACAGCTAACTTACCCAGTGTTTTTAAAATAACAGTCATAGGAAAAAACTTAACAGCCACTATTTTTTGCAATACATTAAATCAAATTTGCTATCAAAATTTTGATGTAATTCTGTGTCAGGTATAGTTTTCACGGATACTTAAATAGTTCAAATAAGAGAATCCTACATTATAATATCAATATAAACCATTAACTCAGACTTCTTTACAAATAAAAATCTCATCCAATTTTATTTTTTATTTTCTATGAGATTTTAGGAAAAAAATGAGCTCATAAAATACTCTCATTTAACTATGTAGAACTATAAGAACATACCAAGAACAAACTCAATCAACCATAGAGAGAAGACCGACAATATTACTAGCCATGTATAACTCTTCAACAGTAAAATACTTAAGAATGACTTGGTTAATGACGCAGACAATCACAATCACTTAACCTAGGGCATCACGCATGTTACATGACTACCTAGCATAACTCGTTTTTAACATAATGTAATCAACTATCTGAAGAAGATAACTCATATTTATTATTAAAGTCAAAACCAAAGCAATATACAATAAGTTTGCCAACAACAACAACAAAATGAACAAGTAAGGAGAGAGACTTACGAAGAAAGAACAAAGAAGATTACTGGGAAGTAAAGTAAGAAGATGAAAGACTCACTATAAAGATTAACCTCCTTTTTGGAAAAGGCCTTATCATTAATATAATTTCATGTTTAACAAAATGGAGTCCAAACATACCTTAATGAATGTGATATCATTATTATTAAAAACGATAAGAGTTACTTTCAAATATTATGCTTGACTTTTTCATTAAAATGCGACTTTTTTAGAATATTATTTATAAAATAACTACTTTTACCTATTTGAAAGTTGCATAAATAATTATTGATTTATAATATAAATAGTAAATTATAAATAAATAAAAAATTAATGTTTATTTTGGTGAAATTTAAATGGGACAAATTTAGTATTTTTTTCGTACTTTAGCCCAACTATTAATTTCTAAATTTTTAGATTTATACTTTTGATATATAATTCAATTTGATTTTAATTATATGGTAATTTATTTATTTTTGCATTTAATATAGAGATAAATCTAAATGTGAGCATAAAACAAATCTATATTTAATTAAACATTATTTTAAATAAAAACTTTATATAGTAACTTACCAAACTATATAAATCTTTTACATTTCATGAGTTATCATTCAAATTTACAATGAATATTGATGATTTAAATTTAAAATCGTTTGTCATTCCAACTTATAAATTTTTAATTTATTCAAATAATAACTCCATAAACTATCAATTTTCATCATATGAATAGAAATATAAAGAGTATTTAACAAATATTATGCATAAAATAATAGAATCATAATATAAAAACACTCAAATATCTTTTATTTTTTGCATTATTTTTCAATATTATGGTTTTATTCATTATATTTATTAAGTTAGTTTATCAGTAAATCATGTAAGTTATAATTTCTGTAATTTTCTTTATTCTACATTCATTAATTTTCCTTAATTATTATAATTATTTCTTCATTACGTTTTTAAATATCATTCTTAATCATATAAAAATAAGTCTTTGGATGTTATCATATCCTTCTCAATATTTTTTATATGTTAAATTACTTGTTAAAATCTCTATAAATTATAAAAATAAAATTGCAACTATTTAAAAATGTTTGTATTCATATATCAGTGTATTTTATTATATATAAGAAATATATATTTGATATAATAGAATTGTAAGTATAATATTATTGATTATAATGATATCATTTTTATGATAAATTTGAATGTCAAATGCTCTATTTGTCTACTTTACTATCACATTTTATTCTGTTTATCATAATAATTTACCATTATTCATATTATGTTAGTTTGTTTGTTGAGTGAGCAGTTTAATTTAATCTATTCATTTTATTTTGGTTATATAATAATTCAAATTTAGATCATAAAAATATGACAAAATACAGTAAAGTGAAAGGAATTTTTAGTTTTAAAAACAAAAAAAGGATTGCAGAAAAAGTAAAATGATATTAAAAGAAAATAAAATTGAATTAATTAATTATAAATATAAGTAACTGCGACTAAAAAGATATCAATTAAATTAAAATTATTCCTTATTAGTTTCATGCCTTAGAAAAGGGAGTTATGGGAGAAGGTTCAAGAGTTTAGATTTAATCACAGGGATAGAACGAAAGACCAAGAAGCGCTGGGATTAGCAAATAACTAAATCACAAGAGTCCCACTCATCTAAATAATGGGATTCAAGAGCAGACTAAAAATCGGAAAATCCAACCCAAGTAAAAGAACCCACGAATAAAAGGCCCAAAGAGACCAGTTTGACAAACACAAAGATGGATCTGCACGCATCCAAGGAGATTCACTGGAATTCAATAAGCTGATAGACTTAACAGAAGTCTAGTGCAAAGGATTTGACAAAATCATCTATGAGAAAAAAGGATGGAAGCCAGTAGTGACAAGAATGACAACGATAGTCTGTTGTCCAAGTACAAGAACTAAACTGGAGAAGGCATTGGTAAGAAGATATGACGACAGGAAGAGAGCAAGGAGAATAGGAGAGAGAGAGTATGATTTATGGTCAGAACTACAACACAAGCATTACAAGGAAATAAACTAGGAGTGGATATACTTTGACATAATTCCGGGAAATCATATCGCAGATGAGACGATAGAATGACTTCAAACTTAATAGAAGAAGTCTAATTCAATCAAAGAAGCTACGACTTTAAAATTCTTCCACCAATAGTCGTGAATGACAACGGGATTGAAAGCTTGCAGAGAGTCATTTGAACGACAAACTATAAAGTGGAGTACGGAAGATTTTGGAGATCATTGGAGGACATTTAAGGAATGATACTGGCACTCTGCTGCCAAGGAAACATAAAAAACTGTTAAAACTGGACAGTTTGAAGGATAATGAGAGACTCAAAGACCTTTGAAGTTTATGACTCCAGGATGTCGATATGCAGTTTAGCTGCGATTCAAAAGAGCATCAGTCAACTAAATGATTTGATGGAAGGCACTCTTAGCAAGAGATTTTGGGTGAAGTAAATTGAGAGCAAAACAGGACTTCACCAAGTAAAAGATCAAGAAGTCTGTGGAATCTTGGGCATATTAACAATCAACCATCTAGCCCTAGACCTCCAAAGAGAACACATATTCCAAATCTTTGCCAAAGATTGGATTAATATGTAGAGATACTACCTCATGTTCAACTTAGAAGTTGGTTCTGTAAGGATGGAGAAAGGAAGTTAGGGATCACGAGCAAGGAGGCTGAACTGGAAAGAGACATGGAAAAGAAGAACGAACTAATATGGCAACATGCAGATGAAAACCTAGGCAATGATTCAATATCCTTCAACGTGCAAATTGATCAACGGGTTGAAGTAATCATGAGAGACGACATTAAGGCTCAGATTGAGAATGAAAACGAGGACTGCGAAGGGAAGTTCAGTGAATTGGTGGAGGAAGCCTACGAGATTGAAGGCTATCTTTTCAATGGAATAATCCAACCAAACTCAGAGAAACCAGAGGATGAGACAGAAGTAATCGACAAAAAGAAAGAGGAACAACCACATGTTTAAGAATATAACACTGGGAAATAAGAGAAGGGACAAGAGCAGGTAAAGGCATAGGTTGAGAATCGAGAGTGAGGAGAGCGGTAACCGCGAATATGCTGAGTGTCTAAAGTGACGATTCGCTTACATTTATACTTTCTGGTAATTATCGAGTATTTTGGATTAAATTTAATTACCACTAAGGTACTTACTACTACTACTAGTTCCCTGCCTTAATAATTAGAAACATTATATTGTAATAATCTAATAATTTTGACTGTAATTATAAGACAAACTTCAGTTAATTAAGTTAGTTATTGAATTACATAAATAAGTAAAAAGAATAAAAACAATTACAAAACTTTAGTGCACCTGAAATCAATGTAAATCATTACATTTAATTCTGTTTCCCTTACCTTTCACTATACTTTTTTACTTCAACAAATTTTAAATATTATATTTTTTCTTTGTTTTGAATTTTTGAATATAATGGTAATACAGGTATTCTCCTTTAAAAATAAACTATTAGCTTCCTTATGTAAGTTAATTATAAAAGTTTCTAACTTTTTGGTAATACACCTAGAAAGAACTCTTGTCCTCTTATCCTTTAGTCAATCATGCCATTTTGCTTGGATTTCAATTTGTGTCTTGTCATCTAGGTCTATTAGTCTGTTCTATCTAATTAAATTTGAAAATCTTGATTAACTCCTTCTTAGTTAAAATTCTTATTTCTCATGAAGGTTTTTATCCAGTTATGATTTGTTGACTTTGAAATGTGGCTCATCCCATCGTTCACCAGTGTCCTTTCTAAGCTGATTGTTATCATCGTATAATTTACATTTCTCGAAGAAGATACCTTTTTACATTCTTTATAGCTTCAGTTTACTTACATATTAAGAATTAATTTATTTTACCTCTATGCAGTTATATAAATACTAGCACAATTAATCTTTTTAGTAAATTTTCAGTTTGAAGTTGATATTTAACAAAAAAAGGTTTAAATGATTATATTTAAAATTTAAGTAAATTTTTTATAACAACTTATAAAATAATAATATATAAAGGAAACTTCAACTTTGGTGATTTATTGATGATTTTAAAATAGACTTACATAAAAAAAAATATATTCTTTTCAGAATACGATTAAAATTAACAGAAATTTTGCAGTAATAATTAAAAGGATAACAAGGCTAAACATAAAATTTTAATTACAGATGAATAAACAGTAAGAAAATAATCTAAATTTACAGTTTAAATTTAAACATTGATAACACTTATATCAACTAAGATTAATAAATGAAGTCTTTTTAAGAAATTATAAAATTTTACATTAAATAATAATTAAGGAATATATTGATCTAAAAATAGTTATTTTAGTTTGCTCAATAATCAATTCAATTCATGATCTAAAAATTGAAAGAAAAAAAATAAAAATTTTTAATAATTTTAAAATATAAAACAATTGTTATTAATAAGACAAAGTCATTAAAGTGGTAAAGCAATTATATTGCTCCTAAACAGAAGTTAAGATGAGAAATACCAAGATAAAGGAATAAACACAATTGAGAGACTGTCTAATAAGATCAAAGTTTTGAAAAATTTATTTATTATTTGAGTTTACTATAAATAACCAATTTTGTTAATCACTCATAGATAATAGCGGGAATAATCTAGAAATTAATTTAATCATTATTATGATAAATCAAACTTTAAAATCAATTGCTAATCAAAAATTATAAAGTATAGGCATCAATAATTAAGATAATATGAGACTGCAATTGAGGGGGGTGTACAAGGTTGAATACATCTTCATTAAATTAATCCAAAACAAAAAATTAAGATATAATAATTATTTGGTCTAAAAAAAATAAAAACAAGCAATTATTCTTAGGATAAATGCATAGATTAATATAGTTATAATTAGAAAATATCAGTTAAATTCATTGGTTTAAGTTATATTTTTCATGAAAAATACTAATCTTTGAAAAGTAATATTTTCTAATATAAAGTTATTCTTTCCTTTATTAATGAAAAAAAGAGTTAAATTTTATTATATAATTTTATATCATAACTTCAAAATAAAAATGTATTGTGATAAATTGATAAAATTAAAATGGTTGATTAGACAAAAAACTTCACTTATGACATTATAATAAAAATTTTATAAAGAGAAGTAGTTATATAATTGGAGATTTAAGATATTAATTGGCAATATGATTATAAATAATAATTAAAAAAATTATTTATGAAAAAAGTAAGAAAAGACTATTTGTTTTGTATAGACTATTATAGCTGAATCAAATAATATGCTCTGTGAAGATCTGGTCATTATTAATTAAGTTGTTTGTTAGGGACAAATCTCTTCACTCAGGTTAAGATAATTCTACTGACTACAAGAGTCTTGTTAAATAGACTGTAGAGTAGGTCAGTAGCCTTTTCGCGGAAGTCAACACCCAAAAGACGTAATCGTCCATTACTAGAGGTCGTGGCTAGTCCCTAAAAGGGGATGCTTAATAGGCACTCACTAGTAAATAGGGAGTCGAAAAAAGAATGGCATAGCTAAGAACGATAATGAGGAACACTTAGAAAGAAAAGAGTTCTACTTCTTGCCTTTGTATCTTGATGCTCTACACTATGATAAGTTAATTAACCTAAAATCTTCGAATAGGTCGACGGATTCATTCCGGATACGCTGAAGATAGAAGACCTTGTGTTCTAGAACAAGTCGGACTATTTTACGATCGACATTAAAAGCCTGACGAACAGAAGAGGAAATATGTTAACAAAGCACTGAAGAAGAAGCTCAAGGAATTCCCTTAGAAAATAGCGCTGAAAAAGACAGGGGTTTTTGGAAAGAACCGGAAAGCCCAGTAGCCACTAGGCAAGAAACAATACAGTGAGTTAAAAAGTTGCCGCTGGACTCTAGGAAAGATGCTTAAAGTCCGAACCAGCTCCCCTCCACCATATTAATTGTTGTATGGGTTTGGGTGAATAAAATTAGGGGTCTTACTAGCTCAAACACGAGTTTGAGTAAATCTTTTTAAGTTACCCTGTAACACACTTGTGGTAGGCCTAACGCCCAGGTGCAGGTTGAGACTTATATTAATTTTGAGCTAAAAATCATCATAATCATCATCATCAAGTTGTTTAAATTGATGAATTAATTATATATATCATAAATTATGAATTATTATAAGTTAATATTTATAAACAGTATATTAAGAACTTAGGTTATTTACTTAACAAATAGTTAATTCTTAAGTTAGCAGATTGTAATTAATAGAATTTAAATAAAGAGATAATTTATTAATTAATTACCTATTTCTTTATCTTACATTGTTTTAAAATCAATGAGTTCAATAAAACTTTATAAATTTTGTTTTAGAAAATATTATTAAGTAAATAATCTCATTTTAATCATCTTTAACTTTAAATAAATAAATAAATAAATAAATAAATAACTTGATTAAAATTAATGAACAAACTTCTAAATAATTAGATATTTCTTAGCTAATCCAAGTGATTAAAATGAATAAATTAACAATTGTAATATTAGGTTCAATTAAATTAAAAATCTAAATCTTAACTAAATTTGTAGAGCGAATAATAATTTTATATAGTCTTTCAAATTTAACAATCTCTGAGGAAAAAATGATTGCAAAAATATGAAACAGAATTCAGAGATAAATATAGATTATATTTAAATAATAAACTTATCTTCATAAGATTCAGCTTTTATATTTTATAAAACCAATAATGTGTTCATCAATAAATATTTAGATTTTAAAATTTTATAATAAATTAAGAAACAATTCAAAATTTATTCTTAATTGACGATATCTATTTGAATATTATATATATCATTAGACTAAAGAAGTAATAATGAGTATCCAGAAATTATAATTTAATTATTAATCTTATGAGAGGTTAGAATAAAATAGATAAATTAGAGTAACTTAACAATTTTTGTTGTTCATAATTATAATTAATGCTAAAAATTTAAAAAGCTTCATTTTTAATTTATAATTCTAAAGAAATTTATAATTTGATAACATTTTAATCAATTAATATGTATTTTAAATGAAAAGCGCAGATTGACAATCGATTAATTTAAAAAAATTCAAATAAAAATTATTAAATTACAAAAATATTTTATAATATGCTGTTATTTTCCGGCAATTAATAATTCTAAATACAATAATGAGGTATCAAATGATGAAGTGTAGATTGATTTCACTGGATGATGTCAAAACTACTTAGACAAACACTTAAATTAACTTTAATAAGTTGAGTATATACAACTAAGAGAGACTTAGACAACTCCTCGAGATTAAGTATAACATAAAAAAGAAATTAAGAATTGCATTTGATACTTATAAATAATAAATGCGATTTGATAAGTTAAATCAATGAAGAAGATTATGACGAAATCGAGGAAGATAACATAAAAAGAAATTGATAAAAATCAAATTAGAAGCTCTTCTTGATACTGCTATGAAACGTTTTTAGCCTAAATCAACGCTAAAGGCGTGCCATAAAAACAATATAAAAAAATATAGATTACTGTATCTCACCAAGACTGGACACTAAAAAGAATAAGGTAAAATATAATTTATAAATTAAATATTAAATGATAAAATTTAATTATCCATATAAAAACATTATAATTCGTAAAGTTGAGAATTGGTTTTAAAATTTATAACTTCAATTAAAATCTTGATTCTTTTTTATTAGTCTTTAATATGATTACTTATAAAAATGAAGTAGGTTTGATAGTGTAGAAAAAAATCTAGACTTTGCTATATAAAATTTTTTATCATTTCATGATTTAAAGGTTTAGCACTAGATATTGTATGGTGTTCAGGCCTATAGGTTTTTACTAGGTCATTTATAAGTTGAATGACAAAAGTATTTCATATCTCTTGAAGAGATCATTTCATTGAACATGTTAAATGAAGTATCTTAGCATATAGTATCATGGTTACAAAATTCAGATGGATCTTTCATAATATTTTTAATTAAAAAGCTATCATTACATTATTTTCAGTATAGTTTTCTAATAAAATTTGACCAGTTTACTATATATTTTATTTTTCTAAATGTATAATATTCAATTTGAATATTATTACAAATTAATTAAATTAAGGAAGAATTTAAATAAGCGTGATATAGATAGCGAACTTTCCAATTATAGATCATTATGTTTGATTTATTGAGGAAAAAAGATATTATTATCAAATATAAAAAATATAATCTTAAGATTATTTAATGCTAAAGAAATATATTAGAATTGAAAGGATAGCTTATGCTTTAAGATAAAATAAATTTAGAGTAAATAGAAATACATGTGCAAGTATCGAAATCAGCATTTCATAACTTTGTAAGCTTCTTTTTTCTCTAAAGTTAATTAATTTTCTTTAATTTCTAATCTTTTATCCCTATTTTGCTAATTCTGATGCTTGCATATCTGGGATATAAATTTTTTCTTTTTTTGTTACTCTTTCCCTTTCCAAGACATTCTATTATTTCTCTTACTCACCTGGTAAAATATAAATTTTATTTGCTAAACTACCCCTATCTTGGTCGTTATTTTATTCGATTTACATTTAGACCTCATTCAGAAAAACCCATCACATAACATACTCGAGTTCTCGCGATTTTGTTGGAAAGTTGATTGCGTCTTTATATCCTTATTCACAGAAAGCCAAATATTAATAGTATTTTTATGTGTGGTTCTTCTTTATATAAATAATAATATAATGTAATAGAATAATTCTAATCTTAAAAAAAATTACGACAACTAATATCATATTTTATATTATAATTATTCACCTTTAATTATATAATCTATAGTTTTCAAGTACAATTTTAACAGTAGCCAGCCTTTTTTTGTTAACTCAAGGAAGTTCTCATGTTTATATGGAATTTATATAACTTCTAATAGAATTTTTACAATTAATATTTAAAAGCATCATTTATAAATGTACTTCTTCTAGCTTAAAAGATTAATTGTTTTAAAAATAAATGATATTATATTCTGTAGATTAACATTTTATTTTGTTTTAAACCTAATTATTTCAATTGTTAATCTCAGTATTTTTTATTAAGAAGCTTTTTGTTTGAAAAAAACCCATTAATATACGCAATGAAAAATATAATAACCAAAATCAGTGTAAATTATTGCATAAACTGTGACTAATTGTGTAATATTTAATTGTATCAAAACTTTCAAAGGTAAGAAGTTAACCTATTGAATTATTTAAACGTTACGTTGATTTTTGTTTCGTTTTTTTTAAAAAAAAATAAAACTTCATCATCTCTAATATCATTAATAATGTTCTTAGATAAACTTTCAACCATATTTTGCGAGTTTGCTTATTAAACTTTTAAACTTTAGTTTTACAAATCAAACTCTTTATTTATTAGCAAATCATTAGTTAACATAAACAGAAAGAAAAAGCTTCAATATATTTATTTCTTTGAAGCTTTTCGATACCTCCTGAATTTATCGAGAATAAAAATTTATAATAAATTAATTAGATATAAATATTAATATCATTATTAGATTTTACCTCGTATCTACTTAAAAATAATTAAAATAAATATAAGACAATTCAGAATAGCAGTGAATTTTTCTATTATAGTAACTTATTTATCATTTTTATATTATAATTATTTATATTTTATTTTTAGGCTTATATAGCGTTGGCATGAATAATAGGGAGCATAATTAATATTTTCAAATTAGGGAAACCTCTAAAGCAAGGGTATTTTAATAAAAGATAAAAATTTAATAATAAATCTATAATAAATAATAATCAGTATTAATTATTACCAATATATGTATTATAAATAAGGGCCATAAATTAATAAAGATTGCATTATATTTTTTAGAAGCATCTATCTACCCTATTTTTTTGAAATTCCCTATTAAATTGTACCTTAAAGTTGATAATGCTAAATAAATTTAACAAACGACAAAATGAGTAGAAGTTCTATATATGTTTTTTTAATTTTTCAATATTTGCATCCAAAATTTGAATTGAGGAAAATAAAGTCATATTTATTGTTTTCTCGTAAGACAGCATATATTAGTCACAATTAAAGTTAATATTGGCTAAATAAAATTTAACGAAATAAAAAAGAATAGGATTGAATAATTTTATCTCTGATATATAAAAACTGATTAAATCAATTTAAGATTATTTTGTAATAGATTACAAGAAATAAAAGTAAAAAAGAAAAAGTACGACTAAGGGATCTCTAAAATCCTTATTTTTAAATTATTATTAAATGTCAATATTAATAATTATTTCAGCAAAATTCCCCTAAGATTTCATTAAATAAAAAGGTTTATATGTTTTATCGAAGAACTCTAAATTCACAGATTGTAGAGAATCGAGAGAAGAGAAATTTCTGCTAGGTTACCTGATTTATGCTGAATCAAATTACTGTAAAAATCGAATTATAAGATTTCAAATTTTTAAGACCTCAGTGACCGAAAAATTTCCCAGACCACTAATGTTTCAGAATCCATGTATGATCCCTTAACTTTTGTTCTTGATTAATGAAAAATTAACCTATTAAGGAATTTTAATAATTAAAATATTAAATATTCAGTCAAATACCTCTAAGTTCATCGTATAATTAATTCAGCAGGTTATTTACTTATACTCATCACTGCGAGCCTTCAGTAGTTACAATATATATGATTTTTTTAGACCAATTTTAAAGAATCAAATTATTAATTTAACAAATAATTTTTAATTTAATACAGAATTCTATTTTTTTAACATTACTATATTTTTCCTCACGAGACTTTCATAAATTTTTTCATCAGCTCTATAACTCCTTAGTCCATGTCTTCCTGTTCCTTGCTGGAAGCTCTGTCTTTCGCCATGTCTGAGACAAAGTAATGCTAGATATTAAAATATAAATATATAAGAATTAAATTTGCAAAAAATTGTCAAATACACTGCTATTCATTTTTTATCTTAAAGCTTAATTTTAACTTAATTTATAATTTAATAAATCGATTTCTCTTTAATTTAAATATTTTTCTTAACGATAAAATAACCTCTTGAAGTCATCAACTGTTTTATCTTAATCACAAACCATATAAACCAACTTATACAAATTATTTTTAATCAACTTTATGTCAAAGCATTATTCCTTAAATTAGGATAGAATTCCTAGATAAATTCTTAAAAATATAAGCTAAGGCCCTATGACTTTATGAAAATTTTTCTCAAAATTTTTTAGCAATTTAAAATCATATGAATTACCAAGTTTGCAAGTTATAATTCATAAAGGACTTTAAATATACAAATTACTGGTGTTTCAATACCATTATCATAGCATTCTTCTATTTTAGCTAAAAAAATAAATATTGCTGATTTTAATCAACCGTATTTTTTAATTTTATTATTGAGTATATTTTAAAATATTCATATAAAAATATGATATTTCCTTAATTAGTATGTAATTTAAAAATTTAAAATAACCAAACTTGAACTTTTTCTTAAGTAAAAATTACAACATAAAATGAATTATAAATTAGCAAAAATCAATAACAATACATGTTAACTCTACATTTAAATTTCTTGTATTCTATTATATTATGATCAGGTGAGGTAGCTCTATTGAAATAATAAAAAATCATTTATTAAAAAATTATGATTTGTAATTTTGGATTTTTTTATATTTTTAGTTTATATAATGATAATGCAGTTTTATTTGATTTCATGAGGCCATTACTCCAGGAAGTGATTTATAAAGGATGTTAAAAAAAAGAGGTAATAATGCTATGTAAAAAGACAAACCTTCCACTTATGAATGAGGAATTAATTTTCACGAATTCGAGAAAACACAATAGCAATTATGCTAAGTAATTCAATAATAATTTTTGTCACAGATTTAATTTACATATCTTAGTAATGAAGCTTAGTAATAATAAACTGTCTTCTCTCAATAGTAAAGTCTTTATCTTACTATTTTTATCTAAGTTATAACATTAAATCTTTCATTTTCTTTTGTTAATAATAGGGTATTGCTATTGTTTAAGATAGTTTTGAAAATGCTTAAATTTTAGCTAAACTAGTCAAAAATCTTCAAATTTACAACAATGAGAAAATTAATTAGATTAATATCTGAGGATATATTTTTGCTTATCTATTTAAATAGATCATTATATATCTGAAAATCAATTATTTAGAATTTCCAGTGAAGTATCTATTTTTATACAATCATTATTTAAACTGTCTATTGTTTTTTATTTGTTATAAATTATTTACTAATTATTAAAATATTCCTATATAGTATTTATAAACATCCTTTAAATTAGTAAATGAGCCTGTTTACTACTTTGTAACTCTCTAAAGGTCTTTATTACGGTTATTTTGAATGTTCTAAAAGATACTACTTGAAACATTCTCATTTTTAAAATAACATTCAATTACTTTATGAAATAAATATATCTGTAGATTTTAATTATTGCTATAGAGAATCTTTGAGTGTACATTTTTATTAGTTATAGGCGTTTTTGAAGTTGTTACTGCTGCATATTTATATATACGGATCCTAAAATTCAACATTTATTAATAATAAATATATTAAGAAATTATTTATTCGTTGTAAAATTTATATAATCAATATGTTTTTTATTTAAACTATTAATATAACAATTTATCATAATGCACTTAAAATATAACTCACTTCAATATATTGCATTAATTCTCTCTAATCTCAGCCGGTTACCTACACTTGTGTCCTTTTCTTATATTATTTTTCTGTGCAAATATTTTCTAGTTCAAACGATCAAGTGCAATTGTTTGAAAAAATCGTAAATCTTTGTAGGTTTCTGAGAATGCCCTTGTTCAGCATCAAATATGACTGATTTTGCTTTGTGAAATTGGAAGATGTCCTTTACATCACCTTTTTTAGCTATCAAGAAAGATTCGTTATAGTAAGAAGTGTATTTGCCCCATCCTGGATATAGAGCTCCATTCTTTGTCAACTTTATCCGTTCACCTTGATCAACTTCCTGGTAACCATGAATCTTAACGAATTTTTTATCTAACTCTTTCTTCTAATTTACTATCCAAAGAATTATGATGCCTCTCTCCTGTATCAAGTGCATGGGAAGTGAAAGAATTTACTTATCAGTTAGTGTTGGATAGGGCAACTCTTGCTTTAACTTCCATTGGGATCAATAATCACAATTTCATAAAGTTTGCCATTCGCTTTCATACAGTCTTCCGCTATCTACTGCCACATTTATATTTCTAGCACATCCCTCTCATAGATTACTGGCTTCGTTAGATTTTTATAAATTAGTTTTTCGAGTCTTTGTCAAACAATATATACTTCTTCACCCGCTGGTATTCTGTATGTAACTATTGCTGGACCTTTGAAGTTGAACATCTATTCATCAGTCTATTTCCTTTTCTTGAGCATAGTTTCGTGGTGATGGTTATCTTTGCATTTAAGTTGGTGCCTCTAACAATTGTAGCTTTTGTCAAATTGTTTTTTGCAATATAAGCAGATTTTCTTAAGCTCAAGTTCAAGTGATCTGCTCTATTTGTTCTCCTCTTTGTGATTGAGACTGATGTGAGTTCTAATTGAAGTGCACCCATCATATTCTTTCTAACAGTATGGGCAAGGAATTTTAACAATTGTGTTAATTATTTCATACTCGTGCCTCTTTCCCATTCTATATTTCTTATTGATTATATTAAAAATTTCTTAGAATTTATGAACTACAAAAATTGTTAATTCAAATATTCAAAATAAAATGAACAAATTTTTTTATGAAAGGGAAAAATGAGCAAAAAGTTATAGAAATGTTAATTGCTTGATTTTCTTTAATTATAAATAGTACCTGATACAAAGGCTTTGCCTCAAATGTCTACCATTTATTTTGTTATTATAATTTATAATAAAAAAAGACAATTGATTTTAACTATAATAATAATATAATTATTAGCATTGTTATGGTGCTCCTTCCTATCAAACTTTACTATTCTTTTGTAAAGTGCAATGTTATTAAGTGTGTTTTCGTCTCTCTAATTTTGAGCTTTTAATAAAAGTTTAAATTATTACGACATTCAATTCAACAACCTGAAACATTTCTCAGCTCTTCATTTAATTAAATGAGAAATTTACAAATATAAATTATGCTCAAATTTATAATATTACAGCCATTCATAACTAATAATTTAATATTAAATAACTAAATTAGATATTTATTATAATTTGTCAATAAATAAACTTAGTTCTAGTTCTTTGCTATGCGCACTCTGAAAAGCATATTCACTTGGATTAATAAAGATTAGGAACTCAAATTACTAATTAAAACCTAATTAATTGCTAAAGAATAAACCAGAATGTTTCAAATAAAAATAATTTCTAGTTTTTGAGTGGTAATTGGAAACTGAGTATAATTATTTTTAAAAAATCTAAATAGATTATTTTAATTAAAAAGCTCTCTCAATCTAGTGTTGATGGTAAGTGCTTCTAGAAGGGGACTAATAAATTCTATTTAAATAATGCACTATATACACCACCTCAATTTAATTCTTTAAACTATAGTTTTAGAATTATGAAAAGTTTAAATCTGCTCGGTAGATAGACTCGGGTTACAGTGTGAATAATTGCTGATATCAATGATTAAAATTAAGGATTCTAATTATCAGGCCAGAATTTCTTAAGCTTTTAATTTTTAAATAATAACAATATTTTATTTAGATAGATGTAGAGAGAAAACGTGAGTGTCCACGATGCTCGTGATTTACAACAAAAGTTCAGATCAAAATCAGATCTTATAATATATTTGAAATACAGCTGTAAGCTACAATGAAATTAAATAATGAATAGGGGGCTACTTTCTACCTGCAGACAACCATGTTACTCTTATATTCTTGAAGTATTTCCTGACAGGAGACAAGAGCTTGATGAAAGCTGCTGATGTCATGGTCTTTAATGTTCCCTATTATGAGGAGCTCTCTGTCCAAAAAGCGTTTGCTCAAGTTAAGGATGATGAAGAAATTATTAAATTCATGAATTTCTACTCTGATTATTAATTGGTGACTGATAGAAAGTACTTCTATGGGATTCTTGGTACCCTATGGCCAGGCTATGCAACTGCAATCATAAAAAATGCTCACAGGGTAAGAAAAGCTAGCGATGCATAGGAAGAAATCAAAGAGAAAATAATTATCAGAAATGATATATTTTTAAAGCTAGCTGAAGAACCATTCTATTCAAGGAACCATTGAAATTAATTATTAATAATATAGAAACTAAGGGCAAGGCTCTTTCAATGTTAAAGAATTGGTCAAAACAAAGAGGCAAGAAACAAAAACGAAAGTACCACGAAATAACCTAAAGCTTTGCAGAATTCAAAGCCAAAGTAGAAGACTATGCTCCTGCATCCTAGGCACCAATCAATATTGAAATTGAAAATGAAATAAGATCTAAGAGACAGCCCGGTGATATAGAGATGGAATGAATTAAATAAATTATTAATAAATAAATACATTTTATTCAATTCAAGTTACTTTGATTTATATTAGTATAAATTTTAGAAATATATCTTTGCACAATCTTTTAAATTGTTATTTTTGGAACTGATTCTATCGAGCTCTTGATGGTATTTTAGTGTTATCTGAAGTTTATGTTGAAGTCATTATCTAAGACTTTCTTCCTGTAGTTGTTCTTAATCTATGCAAACACTTCTTCGATGCAGTTGAATTCCGCTGAGTATGGGGCGCTGAAAAGACAAAGCCAGCCCATGGTCTATATTTTATCCAGGACTTGTTTATTGTGATGGGCCTTAAGTTGTCCCAAAATATTAGGACTCTCTAATTTTTTAGGCGAATATTCAGGTAGTCTAGAAAAACAAGCACATCTACAGATGTTATTGATTTCTTTACAATAATATAGCACTCCAAACCTCTATCCGCGCTAACCCCTACAATGGCTGCTTAAGCACACATAGTAATACCTTCCTTTCTTGCTAATTAATTTTAAACTAAGTGAGCCCATGCTCTGCTAGTAATTTAATAGGGTTTGAAAACTACCTCATCTACATAGATGACTTTTCTTTCGTTTTCAAAGGCACCTAATAGTTTGTTGATTCGTGACCATCTAAGTTCTTTAATCTCTATTATTTTTCAGGATGACAATCTATACATTGAAAGAATTTGCTTGAATTTAATTTTAGAAGTTTTGTAATGGTTATAGAGGAAGGTTAGAGTTATCCTTAGATTTGGATATTTTCTATGAAAAAATGCACCTAGCTTAGATAGAGTATATCTTCCATTTTCGAGAGTGGAATCGCTTAGCAAGAAGTTTAGTTGTTCATCTGTCAGGCAAGAGAGTTATGGTATTCCTCTCTTACATTTATCTTCTAAAGGATCAATATAAGTTAGGCAGTACTTCCTCACTTTTGACATCGACATCTTCAAAATCTTGGTTATCTCTTTCAACGTGCAATATACTTTGCTGCTTTCTGTAGGGTGCTTCGTCCCATACCTTAACAAACTAACATAGTTTATTTAAGATTGTTTTCTTGCTTAGTTTTCATTCTACATGATAGATAAGTTTGTATATATTTGAAATTTACATTTTACTAATTGATTTATTTAAACATATTTTGAATAATAAAAAATACTTATAAATTGCTATTTTTTTATTTAAATTAAATAAAGATAAGTTAATTATTTATTTGAATTATATATTATAATATTTAATTTATTCTTAAATTAAGTCAAATTGTATCAATATAAAGATTAAATAGCGATTGATTAATTATAAATGTGGAGATTTAAATAAATTATTTTCAATAAAATCTTAAAACACTCTTCTTAAACTTACAACTGTTTTATTCCCAAACAGTATTTATAAACAATAAAACAATTATTATCAATAAGAATTTAAATTACAAAATATTTCTGAATTTTCTTTTTATAAAAATCAAAGCTTTAACCATTTTGAACAGAAAAGATTTATAAATGTTATCCCTCAAAGTTTAAGAACGTAAGATAGAATAAAAGCTTGTATAAAATAGAGACGATTTCTAATTAATTCACACACAATAGAAGGAATAATTATGAAACAATGAAACTTTTAGGAAACGACTATCAACCTTCGTTTGAAACAATAAACAAAAATATATATATATATATATATATCAATTTAAATATATAATATTAATTGTTTTAAGATAAAAGCAAATACTATTTGCACTTTAAACTGAATGTCCGATCTTATATTCTCTAAAGAAAAAATTTATATAAAATAAAAAGTAAAGTAAAGAAAATAAAATAAAGAAAGAAAAGAAAAAAATATAAGATGATTTCCAAGAAGAAAAGTAAGAATAATATAAGTAGCTTTTTATGACTTCTGGTTCCTAAATAAATGACTTTGTTCTTTGTAAAATATATTTATATATTTATAAAATCAAGTTATTTCTTAAATAAAATGAAATTTATTAAAAAATTATATCAATTTATTATAATAAAATAAGAGCAATTTTGAAAGATTTATGCTTTAGAAAACAAGACTCTTGAGATTATTTAATTGAGCCATTAAAATCATAAAAAAACATTTATCTTCCTCGATGCATTTATTCATAATATTTTGTATAGGCATAAATACTGGGAAGCTTAATGGGAGTATCTTTTCATTCTAGGGTAATTAGTGAGAAATAGAATTCTATGAATAAAAATTGTATTCTTCCAACTTTTGATAATATGCTCTAATCACAAGATTAAATCAAAAGGGACAAAGTCTAGAAGAAAATTATCTGAGTTGAAACTCGACGACTTACAATCTAGAGATTGGCATGCCTTGGGTAGAGGCTAACAAGGGAGACTAGAGAAAACTAAATACATTGATGAAAAGATTTTTAAGTCATTCATAACAAACTTAATCATGGGCCCTTCCATACACAACTGTCAACAGAGCAAGCATGGAATTACTTATAAAATATTTATAGCAATAGTTGCCATAAGTGAAAATATAGGTTATAGTGTCACATGATTAAATCCTAATATATAAAAGCTATTGAATATGTTGACAAGCGTGAGAACTTAAAAGTGAGCAACTCCTGTCATTGAGTGATTATTTTCTTGGACAATTTGCGTATCCATCACGCTTGGTCCGTATTGAATCATATTAGTGCCTATAGTTGAAAGTCAATATTAAATGCTTCCATTAGATCATAGTACAACTGTACTTTGGAAATTTTTTTTGAAAAATCACAATAAGGCATAGCTGGTGAATTAAGTCTTTTGGTATAAATTGGTGTAGAATGTTGGATTCATAAATAATGCGATAGAAAGTGTCGCTAAACAAATCAATTAGACATAATTAAAGAGGCTTTTTAAGACAAATGAAAGATTATTTTAGATGTAATAATAAGTAACCATGATAATATTTAATTAAATTATAAATTTGTTCAATAATTTTCTTGTCACTTTTAAGGTGCTTAGGCTCAACATCTCTGACAACCTCGTTTCCTCCATCATGCAATTCTTCCCTTAAGAAATTTTTTTTTTAATTTTCCGAAGGTCTGCCATTAATAATTATATTTCTTTGCACTCATGAGCTTTAGACTTAGATTTAGTTTAATTAGTTTCAGTGCTATATCCTTAATCAATAAAATAAATTAAGTTATCATACATGTAACTTACTTGAAAAGAAATATTCAATATCAAGCTTCTAAAATATGTCTTTCCATTCATAAATTAATCTTCTTGTCCTCTTCAGTCTCTAAACGCTCCTAATCTTATTCGCATGTTGACCAATAAAATTTTGCAATGGTGGGCCAAGAACACTTTTCATGTACTTTTAGACAGAAAGATTTTCTAATGGTTTTAATAGTTCATGAATCTTATCTTTGTGAGTATTCCTTAATCTAATTAAAATTATCATTCCCAAGAGCTCCTCATATTAGTACATTTAGAATAACTAAACATGAGAACTCTTGAGTTGATTTTCTCTCAGCAAGAAATTCTTTCACAGGTCTCATTAGTATTTAGTTATCAGGTGGGAGGTAATACCCTTCTAAAAGAACATTGATAAAATAACTATCATGTCTCAGAAAGTAATCCAATCTTTCATTGACTTGAACTTTTGTTCGAGCTCTCTGATGTCATATGCTCCACTTGGTTGCTCTCCATATTCGATTAGACCTAAATAATTGTATTATTAACAATTTGATAAATATTTTGGATTATAAATAATACATTACAGCGAAGTCTTTGTTTATTAAGCTAAATTCAATAAATTATAGTAAAATTTATATTAATCAGAATTAAAAAATCAAATTAATTAAAATAATTGTGTTTATCTTAATTAGTATGATAAACTTTAGCTTAATTAAATCATAGAAAATGAAATAAATATATTTTTCTATCGGTAATAGATTTACTTAAAATTATTTACAATTATTAACAATTATAATAATATAATTACTACCAGAACTTCTATTATAATAAAAATTTATTATAATATTAATTTATTTATATTGATCGATTAACACAAAAACTAAGTTTAGTATTTTAGTTGTGACAATTCTGCTTAAAATGTTTGTGGTGTATTTGAATTAATGCAAACTATTATTCAATAATTACACTTTCATAAATTAAATAAAAATTTTACCATCTTGATTTAACTTTTATATCTTAAGATTTGTTTAATAATTTTTATATCATTTTCATTTATATAATATTTAATAACTAAATGTCTTAATATTATATGAAAATGGTTTGCTTCTCAATTTTATATTACCATCATATTATTAGTTTTAAGTATTTTTATTCTTGACAATCACTAAATATATGGTGTTAATGAGTCGCAGTTTAAATTTAAAAAATTTACTATATTTATCAAAATATATAATATATTAAATGTTATCTTAATTGTGTGGTTGAGAGGAGGACGATGATGAAGACAATGAAGAGGAAAAATTGAAAAAATTCAAAATTTAAGGCTCATCTTGTCAACGTCGATGAAACTTGCTTGGCCTTACTAAACGCTAACGGCGCACCTCCAGTCACAAAAAAAGTAATAGTAAAGTGGACTGCCCTCTTGCATGTCTTGATGCTTGAAGAAAAGAAAGGGTAATATATATCTTTTTTTAAATACCATATTTAATATTAAAAATTAATACCCTATATATAAATCACACAATTAAGATAACATTAAATTACCTTGAGTTGAGAATGTTTTTATAATTAAGATCTCCAATAAATCTTGATTATTTTTTAATTTCTTTCTCTTAAATAATAAATAAGACTATTAATTATTTATTACTAAAGTAAAATAAAAATAGTAGCTAGAATGGTTTTCTCAATTTATTACGATAAAGCTGAAAGAACTTTGTAGAAAAAAATAGTAAATTTGATTATACAATACCTTTTCCATTCATAAAAGAAGTAAATGGCTCATTTTTAAAACAAATTTATCTTATTGTAAAAGACTTAGCATAAAGATTTTGATTTTGAATTTTAGTAAAATATTCGAAAATCTAAATATAATTTATAAGTTGCTTGACAAGAGTAATTAGATACCAGCAATAAATGATACTGAACCATTTGATTGCAACTACTGCAATATATATTTTGATACATTTGAGATTTTTAGAACACACAGACATAGAAGCATTAGGAAAAAAATTTAAACTTAACAAAGACTGAGGGAAAAATATGTTGAAAACTTGTGATTACTGCCCAAGAGAATTTGTTAGGAAAAATAATTTTGCTTGCTATATTACCATCTGTATAAAACTAAAACCCGTTGACATCATCCTTATAAAGAGAATCAAAGACTAGAGAAAAAAGAATTGAATTTACAAATACGAGTCTATTGTAAGAATAATAATATAGCAAACTACCTGTTTATAGCTATCAACAAAAGGAATAATGCAAATAAATTAAGAATCTTCAAAAACTTAGTTAAGTTTAATGGGAATATCAAACATCTCATCATGTGTGAGATGATTGACTATGATTGGCTGAGACATATGGAAAATTATATGATGCAGCAATCTATGTAGAACATGACGTTTAAAAATTCTTTCTCAGCGAGTCAAAATATTGTAGGAATACATTTGATTTGGGAAAATAATTTATAATTCGAATATTAAAATATTAAATTCGTGGCAGTTAACTTTCTGGAAACCCTGACAATATGGTACTTGTTCGATAGAGAATTCAAAATTAGCTGGACTTTACTATTGGCGGTACCCCTCTATCGCATTCCTGAAGCGAGTTAACTCGACTTTAATTTTGGGTGATTTGTTTAGTTTTTTTTAATGCAGAAATTAAAGTCGAGTTAACTCGCTTCAGGAATGCGATAGAAGGGTACCGCCAATAGTAAAGTCCAGCTAATTTTGAATTCTCTATCGAACAAGTACCATATTGTCAGGGTTTCCAGAAAGTTAACTGCCACGAATTTAATATTTTAATATTCGAATTATAAATTATTTTCCCAAATCAAATATATTCCTACAATAACAAGAATCGACATTTTTTTATAATTTTTTTTATTTACACTTTAGTGTGCTTTTGAAATTAATTAACACTAAAAAAATTAATATATACTGTTTTTAATAAGAATTATTATGGAAATCCTTAAAATCACACTCTTAGTTTTAAGATCATATAAAATACCTAATTTTTCTTAAATCTTTGCGTGTTTGAAGAAAAATTGATTCTTATTTGATATTCAAGCTCAGCGAGATTAGAATTACACACTTCGAGACGCGACATGAAAAAGATTCATTCAAGGCATATATTTTATATCTTAAGTAATTTAATCAGACTCCAAAAAATTGTTTTAGACTTTTTACAAGAATTATTATAATAATCATTAAAATCGCATTCTTATTAATACGATCACACGAACTTCAAATGCCTGTAACTTTGCGCGTTTTAAAGATAAATTGATTCTGATTCGATATTCGTGCTCAGTGAAGTCTAAATAACCAGAATACATATTTCCCAGTATTTTTAGAAAATATAAATTCGCGACTGCATGTAGGCGAGGAAGGGTTCGGACCAGGACAAATTTTGAAAATTGTAAAATTGACAATGACCCCTTTAAAACTATTGAAAATGACTATATATCTGGTGTTCCGGTGTCGCACTCTTGTTCATGAGCCCAAATTTAGTGGATTTGCTTCATTCCAGATCTCCTCATGAATTTTCCTGACCATCTTTTGAGGCCCTCAAAACCCCAAAAAAGAAGAGTTCAGGGTTACATAAGGAAATTGCTTATTTTATTTATATATTTGCGTGTTTGAAAATTAATTTATTCTGAATCTATATTCGTGCTCAGCAAGGTCTTAATAACCATAATCGATATTTCAAAGCTCCTTTTATTAAGAATAAAGTATCATTTTTCAAATTGTTGATCACTCTTATACATTATTTTGTACTTTATTTTTTAAGGATTTTTATTTTAGAAAATGTAATAACGATTCTTTTATAAAAAAAGTAGCATTCATATTGTTAAACTATAATTGAGAAGCTCCACAAATTAAATTAAAAAACTTACTTTTAGGATATCTCATGAATTCCGTGACCATCTTTTTAGGCTTTTTAAAACCCAGAAAGGGAGGGCTAGGGTTCTTTAAGTAATTTACCAAAAATAGCTTATTTTGCTTCTATCTTTGCGCCTCTCCTTCAAGAAAGTTATCCTCCGTAAAAAATTAGAAAGTACATACAAATTTTATTTGTTATATATTATGATAGACTGTTTATTATTCTTTTTGGATCTGTAAAGTTTAAACTGCCTGGACTTTACAGAATGAAGAAACCTGCTTGGAGAATTAAACAAGCTCTATTTTCAAAGCAATTATCGCAAGAAGTTTTTAATTTTGATTTACCTTCTAACTTGAACTAGAGAAATCTTTTCATTACATTAGTAGTAATCTAAGAGAGAAAGATGACTTAGAAATTAATAAATAAAATCATTTATATGATGATGGGACGAAAGAATTTGGTTCAAGCTTGATAAAACGTGAAAGATACAATGCAGGTAGTGTTTTTACACTGCTCACTGCTTTGAAAAGTTCATCAAAGCTAAGAAAGGCAATATAGACGATAAAGTTTCCTATAAAAAATTGGACTTCTTTTGAGATTGATCTGGTAGAAGAGAGAAAATAATCTCAATTATTATTTCCTGTATGGATACATAACTTTATTATTCATAAATCTATTTCAATTAAATCATTATTTCATTTATAAAAGTTAGAAATATTTTATTATATTACTATTTTGCTATAGATATAGTTAATCTTCAAATATGAAATTTCTATCATTGTAATCTATTTAAACAATATTGGCAAGAATTACCGTCAAGTGGTACAATGCCTGATGCTAATATAGCATCTTACAATAAAGATATTGGCATTAAGTCTAGATCTATAATATTTTAGAAAAAGCAATAGTTTTGTTAAGTTTTCTAAATCATTATTAATTTTATAAATATTTTAATATGTTTAATGATAAAAATTCATCTTCTCTGTAATTTTTATTAATCCATTTGGTATTTTGTAAAATTAATATACCTTAATGCATTTTATATGCCTATTTAATGAAAAACCCCAATAACACCCCAACAATATTATAGAAATAAAATCATTGAAACATCTTATAAGTGTATATGGGTTTTATATGTAAAAAAAATCTGCTAAGTTTATCTTGATTTATTTATAATTATCTAAAATAATTTGAAAAATAAAAATAAATATTTAAAAGGATTAAAATTATTGACATTTAATTTGATACAAAATAATTTAACAATAGTAGTTAAAAGTATATATATTAGCTATTTAGTTTAAATTATTAAAAAAGGATTGTTACCCAGTTCAGGAAACACAAATAATGTTGTATTATATTATTGAGTTTAATTGATTGGCTTTGAGAGAGGCAATAAAATAGAATTCTACTTTTCTTATAATTTTAGATAGAGGATTGAGAAAGTGCAATTCAACAAACAAAAGGTCTCTCAACTCTTCCTCCTTCTAATCTTCATGAAAGATAAAAGTATAGTACAACTTGAGAAAAGTATCGCTTCAATGAATTCGAAATTAAACAATGGTAAATTCTGGAGACAACAGGAAAATATAGAAGCAATCATGCTACCTTTATTTTACCAAAACTCAATCAAAAGCTGCCTCAACTTGGATGTAGTTAGGGTTGCTTAGCTCTCATTAACTATGGATAAACTGGATACAAGAAGGTAAGTCTGGAATCTAGCTGTGAAAAAAAGTACAATTCCTAATTAAAAACAAAAGTACAATTTCTTTCTATATTTATATATAACTCAAAGTAGTAATGGAAAAGATTCACTACAATCAAACTAACTGTAAATGAGGAGATTAACCAAGTACCAGACTCATAAGAATGCAGAGGGATGACTATATAAATCGTGAACCACATAGCGTTGGAGGATCCATTATAATCAATCTTTCAGATATTCGAAAAAGGCTAGTTCAATATGCAGAGGTATTACCTATAGGATATATGCATAAAGATGGGAGAGGAAAAATAAAGATTTATGGCAATTGGGAGATCACAAAAATTGACAATGAAATGATAAATCTGATTTTCACATAGACATGGGATGATTAAGATATAAAGAACAGATTGCAATTCAAATAAGAAGGAAAGAATATGATTTAAGATAGCTAATGTATCGAAATCAAAGAGGAACTCGCGGATGTTCAATAGTACTTATTCAACAATGAAACATGAATCTCGCAGAGTCATTAAGAGGAAAGATGAAAAGCAGTATAAGAGAGAACACGAGATGATTTAGGTGAAAATCAACATCCCGCAAGAAAAAGAGAACAACTTGGCAGAAACAGTAGAGTTGAATAGTAAGGAGAATAACCTGAATGACAAGGGAAGATGAGCAAAAATAATTGTAATAAATTACCGGATTTTATGAATTTGTATATTTTTCATTTTATTATTAATTTATCTTACTACACCTTAATGATTTAATTAAAAAAAGTTGATAAAATGTAAGTGTTAAAACTATTAAGGTATCAAAACTTTATTTAATTAAAAGATTGTAAATTTGATAGATATAAAGATTAAAAATTCTTCTTAGAAACAAAAACATTATAATTTTATATAAATTATTATTATTTTCAGGGTGATTGTCGCAGTATTTGTTTATAAAAGTGATTATGAACCTTTAGCTTTCTTGTTCTTAAAATCTATTTAAGACACTGTCTTCAGCTAGCTCTAAGAGACACCATTGCACTCATCATCGAAATCATCTGGCACAAGTATAATAGTATATGGTACGGCACTTGTAGACCTAGTTCCACTACATTTGGAAATGAAATGAGGATTGATAAGGTCGACAAAGTACTCTACCTTTTTATGATCTACCTCTCCATCACAGAAACTGGTTTGAATACTGTAGTTAGTTATCTGAGTCTCAGAATCAATCCTAGCTCATCAGCACCTTATGATCCCCATTTATCTTTTTCGCATCATGAATAGCTGCAAGTGATAGCTTGTAATTTTCTTCTTCTTTTATAGTGAGCGAGTGATTCCTTGTCTTCTTGATTCTCTTGGGTTCTGTTCTTAGTACTATGTTTTTTCTTCTGATTCAATATAACAAAAGATTAAAATTTTAGGCATGAGGTATTTTATAAAGAATTGTTAAACTTATTTTGTTTAATTTTCTCTTTGTAATAGCTAATTAGAATCAAAATAGTACTATTTTTATATTTGCTTAGGATTCATGTAATTTTATTTTAAAATCATTTTCTACACAGTTGTTGTTAATATCTAAATATGATATAATTTATCTCTTAAATAATTTGGTTAAAAATTAATTCAATATGTGAAAGGAATTTGTGTTGAATTGAGAACTCCTATAAGTCTATATGAAATAACTTAATATTTGTAAGATTTCATTAATTTCATTAATTTCAAATCTTTAACATTTCAAAAGAATTCATTTAATGTATTTTCGCAATCTTGGTTGATGATATTTCAAAATCTTCATTATAACATTAAAATACTGTAAGTCAAGTTAAATTATTATAAAACTGAACATTTTTATGCACGAGACATTGACAGAAAAACAAAGATCATTCATAAAAGTACAAAAGTAAAATGTTAAAAAACAAAATGAATGGCTTAAGTAATATAATGTTAAATTATTCTAATATATATATAAACAAAATATATTAAATTATCATTATTATATTTAAATAATTTTCCTTTATATTTAATTTGTGTGAATTTTTAAAAAAAATAATTATCTTGTTTAATGACTGGAACAATATAGTGGGTATTTACATTAAGATAAGGTAAATATCATATATTTATAATTAATAATGTAGTCGATACGGTGGTAAATTGCATCATGACAATAAAATAAGGCACTCTTTGATGCAGAGCGAGCTATATCACGACTATGTCTCCAGTTTACACAAATGCCCCAATTGCCGAGATTATATAAGTTTAATATTCCGAAAAATGTCTATAATCTTCTTAGAGTGATTTTCTAGATTATTGATTATACTCTTAATAATCATTCATTTTTCTTTGGGTAATATTTGTAGAGAGCGAGAATTAAGACATGTAATCAGCTGTACTAGAACCACCACTTGTCAATAAGGTTACTTTCAGCTCTCAGTTGCTGAAACTGACGTTTGGGTACTTTCTACTCTACAGTGATTATTGATCTTGTTAAGTGGGCTATGGAGCTGACCTCTTGAGTGAACTAAAAGTAGTAGATCGGATTTCTATTTAGCTTTTAACTTAATACAATGAAACTGAAAATGATTAAAATGACTAATTAAATTTAATACATAAAAACCTTATTATATTTTGTAAATTATAAGTTAATAATATAATTATCCAAAACAAACTGATTCTATCAATTACAAAATCTGTTTTTTGTGCAGACTCCTCTGGCTGTAAACTGAAAGATAATCTGTAAAATATGCAAATCCAGTAACAGTACTGGTATCATGAGACATATTCACGACTAAAATATAAAAATGACTAGATTTGATTCTTGTTTTTAAACTTCAGTTTTAATTATATTACAAATTATGTTGCAAAGAGAATAATTTAATAAGTATCTAATATAAGAGGTAATTTTTATCTATTTTTATTCATTTTAAGAATTAAACACTTTTCTGATCTTATACTTTGCATATAAAGCGTTGTAAATCTGTATTTATAAAATAATTCGTATTTAAAAATTCTTCTTCCTATTACTTTCATTTTAAATTATATTACCTCTTAATTAGATTTTACAATTTTTATATGAAGTTAATCTCATTATCTTATTGTGTCTAGGATTCATGATGGTACACTTAATACTGTCTCCTAGGTTCCAACCTATTTCTATTGTTTTCTCCAGAAACGCTTTGTTTCAAGATTACATTGCTCTCGGTTGTTTTGATGCACTTAATTTGTTGCTATTCTATCTTAATCGTTGATCTTTTAGATATTGTTAATGCACTTTTAAATCTTAAAATTAAGACAAATTCTCACTTGTCTTTGAATGCGCCAAGATTCTTAAGAACTTTTCATCAATAATACACTCAGGAGTTGAGTTTATTAAAATCTTCCGCTTATGAGCTTCTATCAATGGTTGTGCTTATCTGCTCAATGAAATCATTTCTTGCATCTTAAATTGCTCAGCAATTCATAATACAAAATCGATGAAGGCTTTATTTACTAGGAAATTATTATAATATTGGAATTATGTTCATATATTTATTATCGATTATTTTTTATATCTTCTTAATCTTCAGAATGATCTTATAATTATAATTCACACATAATTTTGGATTGGGCAATATCATAATTTATAATGTACAGACGCTTAATTCTTAATACTTTATTAAATGTGACAAAAAAATAAGTTCTTAACACAAATACAATTAATCTAAATTTAGTAAGTTTATAGGTTTTAATTAAATTTTACTAAAAATAATGCCAATTATCATTGTTTTTTTGTATTATAAATTTCTTTATTAACTGTTTTTTAATCTTCTAATTAACAAATAACAGAAAAATATGAATTTTAGCCCATCTAAACTTAGTTAATTATGAAAATTATTTTATTCATATGGCTAATTGACAATAGAAATTATTTTTTTAAATTAGTTTATTGTTGTTTCAGCATGATAGTGAGTATTGTGTATTCCCTTTTTATAAAACTAAGGATCGTTTTAATTTTTAAATAGGCGACAAAGGATTTATATTATCAAACTAACAAAAAAAAAATATAAAGCGAGTTCAAAATAAAATATGAAATTACTAGAAATTATTCATATAATAAAAAACATAGGGAATATTTTTGGTAGAAATATAATAAACTGCCAAGTACTATTAAAACGTTAATTAAATTGCATCTTAAATATATAAATATAGAAAACGTATGAACTTAAATAGATGCTTTAGAGTTTATAGTACTTATAAATTTTTATTTCACTTTGATGTCTTTAATATTTTTTATAATTTTTACTTTAACTAAGAAAAGACATTGAATTTTCATCATTATAGTTATTTTATTGAGATTTTTCAGTTCTAATATTGAATGATTGAGATATTTTAGCTATCGCACTTTTTGACATTTTCACAAAAAATCTATCAATGAATAATTATGTATCTGAGATAAAACCCCGTTAGTCAATTAAGATTGAAGATTGGGGATTAAGATTAATAAAATTAAAATATATTTATTATTGGCGTAAATTATTAAAGTTTTGGCTAATTATTAAAACCATTGGCTCGAATAATTGTCTCTATAAAATAAACCAATCAGGGTGCGTAAATTTGTTTTTAGCCTAATTATAATTAATTTTAGCCAATAATAATATATTTTTAATTTCTTTATTCTTAATCCCCAATCTTCGTTCTGAATTGACTAACGGGGTTTTATATAAATAAATAATATTTTAGTTAAGTTGACTCAGCTTCTATTAATTTCAGATTAGTAACTTACAATAATAATATTTTTAATTAGAGGATGCGCAATATTTCAGATTTTCTCAATGTAATGCTTATATAAAACCATTTTCTTTTTTATTTTTTTAATAATATTAATATGTTAATTGATTATTTGAAACTATTTTTCATATTTAAAAATTTATGATCTATATTCGAGAGTTTAATTTAATAAAACTAATAATAGAAGAAAATTTCAATAAAAGTTATAAAAATCATTGAACTAGTTGAAATCATATAAGTATTCATTTGAATAGAAGCTTAAATTTAAAAGAAGCATACCATATTCTTGATTCTAAGTACATTATTTATTATAAAATTTTGTAGAATAATTAAGAATAATCAATCATTATAGTATTAAACGCTGGTATATTAAAAATTCTTATATACAGCGAGTAAGTAATAAAAATACTAGAAATATTCATATAACTGTATTAATGTTGAGTTTGAGAGTTGCTTATAAAAATTAAATTAATTTGAATAATTTAAATGAATTGGAAAAAAAGAACGCTTTAATTTAAATTGATTGAAATGGGCTTTATAGGAAACAAATAAATACCAAATGAATGATAACATACCAAGCAATCGTAATGATTTTTTATGCAAGAAAAAATATGACATACAAATATTGACACAACACTACGTAAAATCATTTGGCAATAAAGTACTCTCCCCGAAGAAAAGACATACTTAAAAACATTTTTCAAACAAAAGATATTTTTTATTGATTTGAGTCACTTACGAGGGATTACTAAGTACTGCATAGCTACAGAGAATAGCAGTAATACTTGAGATTATCAATTACACTATTTCTATGATTATAAATATAAGAGGTCAACGAGACATACACTAGTTTTTGATAAGATTTTTCCCCATACATTTGCTACCTAAAATAATTAGAAAATATGGCTGGCCTTATTTTGATTCAGAGTTACGAACTAATATAACAAAATACGAGCAGCTTTCTCTATCTTATACCGCTCTACCAAATAACTCACGTTAGAAGCGATATATAATATTCCAAAGCAGACTATGTGTACTAAAGAATAACATACGGCATCATCAATCTGCAGGTTATAATTAAGAAACATCACTTGAGCTAAGCCGATTATCCTAGCTTCAAAAGATTTATCGCATGTAGAGTATAAAAAAGGGACAAATAATTAAAAAATTTTGATACTTTTTGCTTGAGCTGAAACAAAATACCTGCTCTTGCCAAAAGCGTTATGGATATTTCACCAATTAATCACACCAAAAATATCAATGAGGTATTTGATAATAAGTCTTAAAGCTTTTTATCTGCTTTCGTGCAGCTAATCATATTCATGTTTGAAGGAGTGCTAAATTATCTCTTGCATTCATTTTTCTACTAAAATAGAGAAATTTAATCTCTAGGATACTTACTTGAATCATTCATAATAATTATTGATGCAGAAAATGATTCTAATTTATCTTAGCACCCTTACCTTTTACGAAGCATAGGCAAAGATAAAAGAGGAAGACCGAGCTGAACTGCATCCACTATTAATGGTTAAGGTGGATTTAGACGGAACTTCAACAAATAGGTCGAATCTCATTGAAAGTTAAGGGATTAAGTTTTGATTCGAAGTTTTCAACACAGGAATGAATTTAATTATTTTCTTCAAAGTTTTGATGTGTCATAAGTGAGATATTTGTAAAATGTATAGAAACATTTATCTTTGGTTGTTTTTAAATTACTATTAAATTTCCACTATTTCTAATTAATTTATTTAAATACTGTTTGCTGTTATATTAGATTTATGTTTAACTGTATTATTAAATATTAATTGGTCATATTGAAATGTTATAATGGCATTTAATCTTTTTCCTTGTGCACACTATATATATTAAAATCAATAAAATTGTATATAAAAATATAAGAAATAAACACCGCTTTTATTAAACAGTAAATTTGATTTATTCACATAGAAAAATATAAATATGTCATTGATAATTAATTATCTATTATATACTTTAAATTTTATTCATTTAAGAAATAATAATTTTATAAAATGCAAAATATTAATTAAAATTTACTTTAATTTTTAGAAAGGAAAGTGACTGTATTTTTATTCAAAGTTTAAATTATATTAATGACATATAATTATATAAATTAATTAAACTGATAAATATGCTTAAGTAGTAAAATTTAAAATTTATCACTTGCTACCCCTATTTATTGTAATAAAATATAAATCAAACATTATATCAAAAATAATTATAGTAATATCTAGAGATTAATTAACTATAAATTCTTAATATTTCAAATTATAGTATTCAAATTTAGAATCCATATTAACTAAATGTAACATTCTTAAATCATAAGAGTTTAAATAGATGACTGTAGATGTCGTTGAATACCTTCTAAAGCATATTGAGATATTATATTACGATGAAATTCATCAATTTAAAGAAGCGATGTAATATATAATTGAAGAACTAAAATTAGCTTTTGTAATTAATGAATGAACTATTTAAAATAAAGTATATTATTATTTTAATGTCTAATTTCCAAAGAGTTAATAGAAGATATGTAGAATCAGAATTCTGTGTTGCTAGTTGAACCCTTTTCATTAGTAAATAAATTGGTGGAAAACATTTTAAAGAGTTAATACTATGAGATTTTATAAACTCCAAATTAAGAAAGTTATAAAAACATAGGTTATGATGAGTTTATTGAAACTATAGAAAAGTTTTTAATTAATCAAGAAATAAAAAAAGTTATAATTTATAAATTTTCGCAGTACTAGAGATAAATCAATCTACTTGAACTTATACAGAGTGACTAGAGAATAAAGAGAAAATGGATAAATTCATGAAGTAATTTATTGAGAGAATAGATATTAAAAAAATCATAATCCACAAAACCAAGATTGAGAAACATGATTAAAATAAGAAATTTATTTCACTTTCGTAATTATAATGTACCACATACAAATTTTTGCTTTTAAAGGTAATAGATAATTATGTCAAAATAAAAGCAATAAAACTCTAAATTTGAAGTCTCTAAATGCCGAAAGCAAGATTTATCAGTTAATATTGAGCATTAACGGGCTCTCTTCATGTATAAGTAAGGCTAATTACTTTCCATTTTTTTCCTTATAGCTTCAATTTTTTATTTTACCGCATGAGTTCATACTTATCTTATTAAAGTTTTTATAAGTAATTTTTCTAAAATTAATGACAAATCTTCATTCTATTAGATGAGTCTTCTTCTATTCAAAACCTTACCTCGTTCAGTTAAACACACTAAAATAAGAGTGGGGAGTCAAAAGAGGAATTAATTAATCATATTTTATAAATTTAAAAATTAAAATATTGTGAATGATTTATTGAATTGATGATTATACAAACGATCGAATAATATTTAAAAATGAAAATATTTCTAAAACACTTTGTCTTCCTCATTAATCTTACTGTCTTCATCTTCAAATATTGTTACAATTCCTTGCTCTAATACTTGAGTGATTCTGTGATGCACTTATCATGTAGCATCTATGGTCTTACCACGTATGACCACTAAAAAAAGTAAATTAAAGATATACTTTAGTAAGTTACATCTAAAGTGCGTACTGTACGACTCTTGTGTCGCATTATAACATTACTTATATTAAGTTTAACTTCCTATTATATATTTAATATAACAAGATTTTGAATCAATTTATGCAATTAGAGTTTTAAAATGGTCGTCCAGAATTTAGGTTCCACAAGATAAAAATAATGAAAATGTATAACAGCCCATGTAAAGAACAGGGCTCTTATAGCTAATCAGAATATTATTAAGATTAATTAAGCTATTTAATTGAGTGTAACAGTTATAGTTGATTTAATAAAATCAGCAAATTGAATAAATGTTGCTTTATTATTCAACAATACTTTTGCTAAAATTGGAGATTCTTTTAAAGTCATGAATTTAAAATAAACCCTAAGATATTTTTACAGGCAACTATTGAAAATTGCTCTGTTTGAAAATAAATGTATAAAGAAAGTTTGATAATGGTGTTGAAGCTATATATTCAATATAAGTTATCATATTTACAACTTTAAATCTTAATCAAATTGAATAAAAATTTTGATTAAAATATACTTTAAGTTAAATTTATTGAAAATAATATAGTAAATTTCTATAATACATTGTATTGTAATAACACTCAACTTTATGAAACCTTAATTTTAATGAAAGGCATTAAAGTATTTAGGAAAAAATAATATATAGTAAAAGAAAAAATTATAAAATTGTAGAGTAATCATCTAGATTGAGAGATATAGAAAGTTATCTCACTTATAGATAATGAAGAAACTAGGTATTTCTAAATAAAACTAATGAAGATTCTTGAAAAGTCTTGTTAAAAATACTTAATTTTGGAATTTAAATTAAATTAACAAAGTAAATATAGGAAACTTCACAATAGTGTACTTTAACATATAAATAATTTGCTAATGTTTGACACTTAGTCATTACCGGTTTCAGATATATTAACATTTTATTAGAAAGTCTATAATGATGTTTAGCTTAATGAATATTTTAACTCTTTTTGAAAAAATCAATGTTTTCATATAAATTAAATAATATATTTATACTTATCTTAACAGTAAAAGTAGTAAGTTACAACGATAAATTGTAACTTATTAACTCTTTGAGTGCTTAAAAGAAGATAAAAGCATTTTCAAATTAACAATAAAATTGAATCAACACTTAAATATACATATTAAAGGCACAAATTGGAACACTACACGTAAAAAACGAAGATACAAGCACATAGTCACATAAACAAATGTACTTAATCATAGTAAATTCAAGTTCTTGAGAACTATTTTACAGTTTAAATCATGGAAGAACTAATCTAAATACATTTTTGTGCTTTCATTGCAATCAAGTGTAGCAGTGGTAATATCGTCACTGATTAGACTTCAATCACTTCAATACTTTCTAATAATGATCCTAATCATATATTTCAGAGTGTTATGGACAAGTATATAAATTAAGCTTGCCTATTAATATTTCTGGGACATTATCATAGGAGAATTGCACCAGTGGAATTAATGTACTCATGATTTAATAAAAGTGAATTAAATCCCTTTAACATTATAGTTTCTTAAATTAATATAAGTTTGAAGACAGCCTATATGAATAAGCTAAAAATGATTATTTTCACAATTTATTATTACCTCTCTGGTAACCCCTCATAAACTTATATTATGTACAGGGAATTGTAAGGGTCAATAAGTAAAGATCTAGAAATCAATAGCATGAATAAAAATGTTAATAAAGTAAGAATTATTATAGCTATCATCATTATATTTAGCATTAAATTTTTGAAAAATTTATATCGTCAACAGAAAAAATTCTTATTAAGTTAATAGTAATAGAATTCTTAGTATGTGAATACATTAATTCAATTTTTAGTCAAGTAAGAGTTTTTAAATAAGAAATACCTAAATTTTTATTCAAATGCAATTTGCTTAATTTTTAATTAGTATAAAATAGAATAAGAAAATAATCCACAGACATTTTTAGAGCAAATTTACTTTTGTGATTTGAGTTGTTTGGTTTTAACAAAATATTTTATAGAATATATTTAAGGAAATTCTACTCAAGGCACAATCGATTTTGTTTTAACTGAATATCATTAAACGAGAGTATCATTGTTTTAACTTAGTGGTATGGTAAATATTTTCAATATTAAGACAATTAGTAGAATTAATGCAATGATTAACTTTAAAATTGAGAAAATTATTAGTTATGCTTTTTTTAATATAATACAATCGAGATTTAATTGTTTTTAATTAAATTTCATCATTGATTAATGAAAGATACAAAAATAACAAGGTATTAATAAAAAAATTATCAAAATTCTATAATTTAATATAAAGCATATTAGATAAGAGAAGATCAAACTTTATAATTAAGAGTAACCAAATTTACTCAATTATTTTTCTTGATTTATTAATTAATAAATTATAAACTACTAATATAGCGTTGACTAAACCTCAAAGTTTAATTAATTAGAATTTATATTATCTTAAGATGTAAAATTGCTAAAATATTATTAAATATTAAGAAAGATTTATCTTTTAAATAATTTAGTTTATTCATATTTATATAAGTAGTAAGTATTTCATTGAATAAATTATTTTCACAGTATATATAAATAAACCCATCTTTTTTTTTAAAAATAAAATTATACTAACTTGTTACCAATCAGTTTATTTTTAAAAACAGTAATCATAGAACCACATCTATTCGCGTTGACAATAGCTAATCCAATACAAGCCTTTGGGAAATGAAATTCCAAGTTCTTGCTTGTTCTGTGGGGATAGTTTATAGAATTTCATTTTACCCCTCGGATTGTCTTAATTGATTCTTATTATCTCTGTAAACATAATCAAGAATTGTCAAATTATTCATTGAATAATTCCTTAATTTTATCACGCCAATCTGACTATCTATATTTATATGTTACAAACTAAACAACAGGTAGACATAGGTTAAGATGTTTACTGTTGTTTGGAAACTTCCTGAGTAAGTGACACATCGAGTATAAATAAGGATATCTACTTAGAATGAGAAATCAATCAAGTTATTCACTACTCTATTTATAGGTTTATTTTTAATTTAACTATTAAAATTGCACTCCAACTCTTATTTTCATTAATTTTATGAATAAAGTTCGGTATATACATTATTAAAATAAATGTTAATTATTTTTTTAATTAAGGTGTTAATATGATAATTCATTTGTTTATACCTAAATAAAGTTTCTATAAATTCATTAAAATAATCATTTCATATTAAATTACTAATAAATTAAAACTATAGATAAATACTAATTATCTTAAATGTAAAATATAATTTAAGTCCATGCATAAAGTTCATAATTAAAACATTTAATGTTATCTCTTATAAAGAAGATATCATAATTATGAATAATTTAAAACAAATAAATTCTTATTAAACATAGTCCAAACCTAATCACTTTACCGTTTGGTATAAATTGCAGTATTCATTATTAAGTAAATAAAATTATATAAAATAGAATTAGAAAATTCTTGATTATTCAAAAACTGATAAATATTAAAAATTTTACCTATTTATGAGATTTATTTCCAGCAAGCATATTCATTTTTCTAATTTTGTAAATAAAGAGTGCCATTTTTAAATTATAATTTAATTTAGCTTAATTAAGATTATTTAATAAATATTGAGTTTATTATAATCTTTTTCTTCACATTGATTATTTATCTTTTACGCAATGTTAAGTTATGAAGAAAGTTAACTTTCTTAAGAAGCTATTAAAGATATAGAGTCCTTAGGCGTAAAACAGAATAATACTTTTATTGATCAAAAGACAAAAAACCATCAAAAAAGATATTCCATCCTTTTTAAATGACTTATATGATAAAAAGGTTGATCTTTAGTACAGCACGCGAAGAAGCAGCTAGTCTAATTATAAGTTCACCGAACACCCTTGACTAATAGAAAGAGCAAAACCAATTCTCCAAAAGAGTAATTATGATTATTGATAAGTTGCTAGAACAAGAAGTATTCAAGATATTAAGAATTCAAATGACAATCTTAGGTTAAGTAATGAGTTCATATAAAATAAGACTTCTGAAAACAAGTTATCTAAAAGGATTGGAAGTCAACACAGACTTATATAATAGTACAATAAAATGGAACAGCATGCTCAAAGGATGAATATTCTCAAGAGATAGCTATATACTTAGTAAAAACTTACTGTACAGTTAATTATGGAGATAAATAAAATTTTTATTTAAATACCATCCAAGTTATATCAGAATAGATAAAGTGGAAATCATAAAATATTGTCTTATCTTATTAATTGACTATTTTGAAAGAAACTGATGAATACATTAAAATACATAATGGATGAAGTGGAATTAATAAATGATTTTCTAATTTAGTAATTTAATTTTTAATTGATGTAACCCATAGTAACGATTCGATATCCTAAATTTTAAATGCAAAATTAAAAGCTAATGTTTTCTTGAATATTAGTTTAATTTAAAAATTTTTCGCTCTTTAAATTTTATTATAGTATGTCTGATTCTTTTTTAAAATTGATTTTAGTTGAAAAAGTTATTCAATTTAGAAACTGGTCTAGTTTTTATAATCCCTTATTACTGCACAAATGATAATTTTAAAATCGTCTAAGATATTTTAAAGAACAATCCCTTTTTTATTCTAAGCAAAATTCATAATAGGAATTGCCTTTAAAAGTTTTCATAAATAAATGAAGAGTTTTCTTAAAATAGGCATAGTAAGTATTACAGATTAGTAAAAACATTGGTACCTTTCCATTAAATTTTGGCTCATTCGCAAAATTCAAAATAAATCCTCAAATAATCGGAATCCTTCCAAATTTTAAGAAATATTAAAACAGCCATTTTTTAAATAATAAGAAAAGATCATGGGTTGAGTTTGATAAGAAAGATATTTAACTGTGTAATTAAAAACTTACTTGAAATATGTACACTCAGATAATAAGATTAAAATGATATTGACAAAATGATAAGTAAAATAAGTAATATTGATAAAATATAAAACAAATAAGTAAATTTACACAAAGTAAATGAAGATTAAGCATGCTGTAGGTGTAACAGCCATATGCTATTCTTGGTGGAATAAAAGAAGATATTAGCCTCAAGACCTGTGCTATTTACCCTCGTTCCATAAAAACTGAACAATATTTTTTGTTCTTGCAATAACTCAGAGATAAGTACGATGACTAAGAGATTATTCTATTCGTTGATAACTTGACAGTTCATAAAACTAAAGACTCAAGGAAGGAATATGAAAGGCTAAACATACAACTGTATTTAATGTTCCTTACAGGCCTTAGTTCAATGGAATTGAATTATGATCGGGGTTATTGAAGGGTCATTAAGAAATTGCTGCTCTACCATTTGATGCATGATTTAAAGATAGACACAGTCGATTTTATTAAGAGTGCTGCTTAGAGAGTCAGCTATGAGAAAGCTAAAGTATGCGCAAGAGAAGGGAAATTTTGTGATATAAATAAGTTTTAGATTTAAACGAATGAATATATTTACATATTATATTAACACATAAAGGATTTGCCATCTCTTAATTTTCTTCTTAAGGCTTGCTTGGGTCAATGTTTCTTCTCTTTGTGTCAGCTCCTGCATCTATGTTCATATCGTCTGGCTTTTTATAAATTTTTGAAGAGTCTCCAACTCAATTCATGATTTACAAGAGACTTTCTCTCTCTGTTTAATTTGCTGCGATCTTTCATCAAGTAAACAGCACTTCCAGGTTTTTCTATAAAGTTAGAAGAGTAAGCTTACTAGAGATGAATAGATGCTTCTGCAGTTCTTATAGTCAGGTGTCGCTGATTTTAATTCCCTGCTTCTATTTTTCCTCAGGAGAGATGCTATAGCGTTTCATGTGAACTTCTAAAATTACTTAATTTAAGTACTCAGGTTTCAGAGTTCCAAGGACACCAAAGAAGAAGTTTCTCTCTCGCAATTTATTAAAGAGTTGCAGCTTTGATGGAAGGAAGAGAGCTACATCAGGATCACTCATTGCATCATCGTAGAGGTTTGTTTATATGTCATGGTAGTTAGTTACTTCCTGTGTTGGCAAGAACAATCTGACTATGGTAAATAAGTTAGTTATAAGTGAGATCTTACCTTGATATGCCAAGCATCTGTAAAGGTCTACTTTACCTCTGAATTTTTCTATTATATCTTGAGATTAAAGTCTCTTCATTGCATCATTCATAGACTCCATCTTGCTTCCAGTTTCTATAAATGTTTATGAAATTTATAATTATGGATATCCATTCTGAACTTAATAAAATTTTACTTCTAAATAGGGAGATCCACTTGGAAGTCAACCTGAATCACATATATGGATAAAGATGGAGAAAGAAACTTTCTCCAAGTTTCAGAGTTTAACTTCCATTTTTATCAAACTTTCTCCATTAAATTGCTTCTAATGATAATTTATTTAATTGAGTGTTGCCCCTTTTTAAATTAAAACTTTATTTGGAGGTTAAATTAAAGTTCAAAACCGTATTAGGTGGTACATTAAAAAATTAAATTTTTAAACTTCCCCTCCTAATTTTACGAGAACAAATTTAGGAGGACCAACTAACTTCACAAAACAAATTTAGGTGCATTGTAATGTATAAAATGGATGAATTAGTAGATAAAATATCTCAAAATTTAAGAAAATTTAAACTAATGTCACTCACTCTGTTCTCATTAAACCTCTCTAAATCTTTGAGGATTTGCTCTTACTTGTGTATAAAAGGTAAAATTTATACAGCTTATATAATTATTAATAGTATTTATAAAATTAGCGGTAACTTACTTAGAAAAACGACTATGCTTCGAATTAGCCAGCAAAAACTTTCTTTTATGAAATTGAGACTTGTAATGTCTCTACCTAATATGAACATGAAATTTTCTTTTCTTAAGTCTCAGACTTTGAATAGCAATTCAATTGTAAAATAGATATGCAGAGCTTAGAAAAATAATGTGAGGTACAAATAAAAATGGTTGAAGAGGAGGAAGAGAAAAATAAATTTAAAATAGATCATTTTTGTGAAGAGTGTTTGAAGAGCTTTACTTATAAATCTGCTCTCAAACGTAATATTTTAGAGCAGCATTCTAACAAACCCAAGCTCTATCTTAAGCATGATAGAATATATGGAAAATATTTCTGCCCTTATGTAATAAGTTATACAATCATTCAAGAGATCAGAAAATTCACCTTGAAAAACACCATGGTAAGAAGTCTGAGGTCATAGGTCCTGAGACTGGTGAAGTATTTCTTCAGAAAAGAAAGCCAAGAGACTCATTAGAATCTTTAGAGAAAAGAGTTAAGAAAGAGAATAAACTCATTAAATCAGTGAGAAACCTCCCTGCCTCTGAGATAGTAAAAATTTCTCTCAAGATGCATTCACTCAAGCTTCCAATATTTAATATAATTGGCCTAACTGAGTGCAAAGAAAGTTAACTTATTCTTGAGGATATATTTGAGAAAAAAGTCATATCTGATAAGCAGTCTGCTTACAAAATTATCCATTCAATTACTTTAAATGTGATGACTAGTATCAAATGGAGTTTGTCAATGAGTTTCAAGCTCTTACTAAAACAAGGGATAGACTGAGCAGATTTATAATTAAACTTGAAGCAATTCTCCTTGCTTAAAATTATGTAGCTTTTCGCCAGCCTTTATTCTAAATGACATTCAGAGACTGTATTCATAACTAAAGGTGTCCAAAGTAATTACCTCTTATTCTAACAAATGTCTGCAAAGGTATTGAGGACTGCATACTTTAGGATACGTGCACAGAGATTTAAAGCCTGAAAACATTATGCTTGACTTTTCACCACTCAGAGTGGTAATAATAGACTTCAATAGATCGAAGAGATTTAAGGCTTCAGGACTGGCCAAAGTTCGTGGCACTCATGGATATTTTCAAGAGAGAGAAGACTTGAGGGATAGAGATATTAGGTGGGATATCTTGCCTCTAGCAGCAATAATAATAGAGTGCGATATGCAAAGAAATGACTACTACAATTTTAGAAGAAAAAAAGATTCAAAGCAAAGAATTCAGCAGTATTTAGAGCAAAATAAGATAAAAGGTAAAATAAGAGATATGGCTCAGAAAATCATCCTGAAGCCTAACAACAGAGCAGAACATACAATCGACTAGATAATTAGTTAGTTAGGAGAAATTAAGTTTAGAAAGTTGCCTCATGATGCCAAGGTTCTGTTTGAATGAATATTAAAAATAAAACTCCTCTAATACACTAAAATTTACAATACATTTAAACATTAAACCTCTACATAAATCCTTTTTAAACCCTAATAAAGTCTGCATTAATAGTCTACTTTTATCTATTAAAAACTTAATCAAACTACTGAAAGGGTTTTGGGGGTTGAATGAAGGTTGTATAGGATCTTTATTTATAAATTAGTTGCAAATATAAGGAAATTAATTATAATAATGATTAATTATAAATATTTTTACTCTCATTTTAGAAATTAGATTGCTTAAAACAATAAATGATAAAGCATTAAGTTAATTTAGAATTTTAATTTTATTATCTTTTATTAGTTATGGGCAAACTTTGCACTATTTGGTTTTAGGCCGTGAAAATTTTTAAAGCTCTGGAAAGAGAATATTGATAAAATATAAAACAATTAGAAATATTAGAAAATTTAAAATAAAATAACTGCAATGTTTTTTCTATTTGTAAATATAATTTACTTAAGTTATTAAAAATGATAAATATCAGAAGTGTTTTAGACTGCGATTTATGAATACTAACTGAATTTATTTAGTTATTATTTAGTTTTTATAATATTTAGTTTTCTAAAATAATTCTATTTTAGCGGAAAAAAAATGATTTAAATTGCAGTAGATTTCATTAAGTTGAAATATCACAAATACTCTGAAATAAATATAGTAATATATTGTCTGTACCCTCTACAAACCAACTTCTAAAATGTTTGATAATAAGGTAATTTTTGTAACAATTAATAATGTATGATCACGAATAAAAAATTTTATATTGAAAAATTATGGATATAAATACTTACTTTTTGATTTATTGGAGTTTAAGTCTTGGCTCTAAGAGAAGATGATTCAATTGGTCCTCAATTTAATTTAGAATTTTAATTTAAATGTAAATATATATATTACTATTAAGTTTTATCGTATATTTCAATTATTTTTAATTTTCAAAGATTTATGATCGATAGTAAAACTCTTTTAAATCCTTTTATTTCTGTTTTCTTTAATATTTTCGGATAGAAGAGTGCAAATATCTATTGGAAATAGATAATATCTAATTTTGCAAGATAAAATATAAAAGTTTTAAAAAAAGAGGGCTGGGGGCGATATCTGAACCTATGCTGCAATATCTGAACCTAATGTGTTTTATAATAGTTTAAATATGTTTGCATACATGCTTCTAATCAATTTAGGGTCAGAGAACACGAATAAATATCTTATGACAACGAGGGATCACTCTAAAGGGTGGAAAAACTACAATGAGTATCTGTTTTATCATAAATTTCACATAATTTTTATCTTTTTTTCACATGTATTTTTAATCAATTTTATTATTTTAAACTATACAACATACATGAGTCGTTGTAGATGACATCAATCAAGATAATGAAATACCATCAGTACTAATATTCTACCATAAATGCAATGAGTAAGTTTATAACTCATAGCTAGATATTTCATCTACAACGACTCATGTATGTTGTATAGTTTAAAATAATAAAATTGATTAAAAATACATGTGAAAAAAAGATAAAAATTATGTGAAATTTTATGATAAAACAGATACTCATTGTAGTTTTTCCACCCTTTAGAGTGATCCCTCGTTGTCATAAGATATTTATTCGTGTTCTCTGACCCTAAATTGATTAGAAGCATGTATGCAAACATATTTAAACTATTATAAAACACATTAGGTTCAGATATCGCAGCATAGGTTCAGATATCGCCCCCCCCCCCAAAAAAGATTTTAAAAACAAATAAAACTAATCAGAGAAATTACTTACAATTACCAAAAAATGATAAAATAATCAAGAATAGAAACATATTATATACTTACTTTATATTTAATAAGAATGATTTATAACATATCTTCAAATATAAGGAAATAACAAAAAAATAAAATGAACAATGATTTTCAAAAAAACTTCTTTTATCTCTAATGTCTAAACTTAATTAATTATTCTTAAGAAATATTTCAAATAAATAATTAAGTTGATAAAAAGAACAATGATAATTGGATATAAAATCATATATAAAAAGAATTAGGAAGCATTTAAAATGAAAGTTATTATAGTATAAAATCAAAATATAATTAATTTGTACGAATTATGTCAAAAAATAAATTAAGACTTAGATCGTTAACATAATGAGTTTTTTTATATATTATTATTTCAAATTTAAGAATTTGATTAATAATGATCGTCTACTTAAATATTCAAATTTTCTCAAAAAAATAGAGTTGTTATTAGAAGTTCTTAAGAATGAATTGATTATAAACTATACAAAGTTTATGCTGAATATAAGAATTATGACAACGGTCACATGAGATTAATAAACTTTGGACAAATTTAAATAAGTTTAACTTTAAAATGAAGGTATTTTGCCAAAAATTGTCAAAATTGGCATCAGGTTTTGGAAAGTTCTCGAGCAAATCGTATACTTTTTGTCATTTTCGAAAAAATTTAAACTGCTCTTTGAGACTTATCTACCCCACACTATTGTTAATTACGGAGCGCTGATCAAAAATACGCTACTAAAAAGGAGATTATGATACGCTATGACCACGAACAAGGACTGGGAAGATATATTACCTTTTTTTCATTAGATTTTATTTTCACAAATTAAATAAATTTATCATTAAGTTGAAGAGATTTTTATACTTAGCAAGAATATTGAGTCTTAAGTAAAGTTAGTCGTATTTAAATAACTAAGAACTTTTTTCATTGTCTGTTAGTTTTGTAGATTTTCTTTAGCTAATAATATCAAACTCTCTTGTAATTTTCGAGTAATTTTGGCTGATTTTTGAAGGTTCTTCTATTTGCATTGTTCGATCAACTTCTTATCTCAATCAATCAAATTTAATGATAGACTTAAGCGGATCTAACATAACAATAATATAATAAACATGATTTAAGATTGGATTTTTGTGTAATTTTCTTCAATACTATGTCATTATAAAGTCATAATAAAATACACATTTATGATTATGCTATTCGCATAATCCTAGAAATCGTTCTACAAGCATTTATATGATATGTGCTTTTGAAATTTACTTTACTATTTCAAGTATTAATTGAAGCTTCATCCATTTATTAAATGGAAGAGCTATACTTTTAAAAATTCAAAGACCTTAAAATTATTTTATGTAAATGGCATCAAAGGATTTTAGGCAGATGTCTCTATACAAAAAAATACATAAATAGCAACAATAAAAGGCAATAATTACTCTCATAACAAAGCATTTAGCAAGATAGAAGGACTTCCATTAATCTAAAGAAATTAAAGGCAGTGGTTTAATGATAATAATTTTAAAAATCTAATATTTAGAACTTAATTTTATAATATTAATAACTTTAATAAGATTTTTAAACCTTAGAACTTGATTAGTGACTTAAACATTACTTCGGCGCTTGAGTAAAAAAAATGTTGTTAGAAACTCTTTCTCTGGTTTGAAGCTTTGGCTAAAGGGGCCTCATGAAATCATTAGCTATTTGTGACAAAAATTTCTTGTAATTTATTATTGATAGGAATAATCCTTTAAATTTATGAATTTTTTCTTTTAAAATGTGAAAGTGCAGGATAGTATCCTTATTTACAATTGGTATTCATATCTAATAAATTAAACAAAAAAAAAGCAAGTCAACATATTTAAATGGATACCAAAAACCATGTTTTAATAAAGTGCGATAAATTTAGAGTGAAATTGATTGTATAATAAATATTTCAGAATTCAATAGCTTTTGGGTAGAGTATTTTATTTGGAGTATTCTGGCTGAAAATAATTACTGTAGAAATAAATTCGAGGATGAGATAGAACCAACTTTAAAATAACTAAATCTGTTTGATAAACAAAGATCTGGATTACACGTTGTAAATGGAACTATTTTCAGATCATTCATAATAATCATTATGAGAAATGACCACTTGATGAAAAGTAAATGTTAGTTGATTAGGCAGAATGAATTACTGTTTTCATGTATAAAAAAATTTCAATTTTCAAATATTATTTTACATTTAATATATTAACTTATCAAACCTTGATAAAATAAATTCGTTTGAGTTATTGTGTAATTATTTTAGAAAATTATTTCCTGCCAGTTAATATTGTATTATTTATAATTAAACAATATTTGATTATACTATTTTTAGATAGAAAATGTGTAAGCATAATTTATTGTTGAAAGAAGTTTATATAATTCTAATTATAAAGAAAAACTTATATGAACTTTTCAAAATAATTCTTTGCTTTTACTTAAATTTCTTCCAAAAGTTGTACCCATTAATATTTACCACATTGCTTTTTTATCATAATACAAGTTAATTTACTGTTAAATATACAATCTCTCATCAAAATTCCATCTAGATCATCAAAATTATATTTGATTGAGTATGGAAGTAGTTTTTGCTAGTCCTTATTATCTGTAAGTTTCATGAATGATTATTTATTACCATCATTAAATATAAGAACAATTTTAAACCGAAATTATTATTGTTTTAATAGGGATTTATTTTAACTAATTTAATAAATTTTAGACAATTGTGAATGGATCTTTGCTAATCATCACCAAAATTAGATTCTTCTATAGGATTCCTGTAAATAAATCCTTTTAATTTCGCTTATTTAAAATCCTCTGAAATAATAGTATTTGAAGGATTTAAATTATTGTTTATATACCTAGCTTTGCGATACTTGTCAGTTGTTAATAAAATTTTACATAGTAATTTTTCAAACATGAATTGAGATTATCGTTTAATTTAAAACATTATTCTAATGTATTCACTAAATTATAATCTCAATTGCAATATTTGTTTCTGAAACTGCTATTTGATTCAATTCAGCAATTCCAAATAAATTATTATTCAATGCAATGAATAAAATCTGCATAACTGTATAAAATTAAGATTAATTTATTTACATTCAATAATTTGAGAGGATAAATAATTAAGTTGATGTTTTCTTTGTATTTTTCATTTGTCACTACCATCTTCAAAGATTTTATTTAATAGTACTCTACTACAGTATCTTTACAGCAAATATGCTTCTTTAAATTTATTCGAATAAATCCGACACATTTTGAGAATTGTTTGACTATAATTATTGATAATAATATATCAATTAAAAAATCGAGGATAATAGACTATTTGTTCAAGATAAACAATTAAGAATGTGTGAGAACATGTTTGAGTAAAGTGACTTCTTTGTGTTATTTCTTAATTGGACCTATATAAGGCATATAAGCTCCAAATTAGGAATGGACTTATTAGTTGTTTGAGGCTCGAACTGGGCTAAACCAGTGTCCTGTGCTTAAATATGATCAATGTTGAAGATGCAAGTACTGTTAATCTAGTCATAATTTCTTGAGTAAGTTTATAAGATATCACTTAAACAAATAAAACTATTGGTACATCATACATTCTTAATTGTGATTCTTAAATCATAGTCTATAATATTGCATTATTTAATTATAAATAAAATTACTTTTGTTTTTTAATAGATTTTAGTTTATTATTCATGTTTACTACTTTATAATATATATTAATTATAGTTCTTTGCAAGAGTATTTATGAAATAACTTTTTATTTTATTTTCTATTTTCTGAATTTAATAATAATTCTTATTTTTCAGTGAGATACTAGTATTTATTCAATTAAGCAGCTTCCCATTATTCATCATTGACACCTCAAAATGAAGATTTATTATTGAAATATCTAAAATCCCTTACCAATTACACAATAATTATTTAAAGAAATTATTATTAAACTATATTGCTTGCATTAAATATTTCTCTCATGAGTATTTTATATTTGCTTATAATTTTTAAATTTCTGAACTTGTATAATGGTAATAATTCAGATTTTGCTATGTTTGTTTGAAATTTTCTTTGGCAAATTATTAAATTGTAAGATGAGATTTATATTCTATCACTTTATGTGAGGATTATCAAATCAATTTAAAACAAATATTTATATTTATAATTTCGTCAGCTTCAAAATCATTATCAAAATGCTGTAGCTTCTATTTTTTAATTATTTTATCAGTTTTATTGCTTTTTTTTTTCCTATTCTTATTTTTAATTTTAAATCGGATCCGAAGAAATATTTTATATTTATATGATTATATTATAATAATTATTCTTTAAAAATTGCAATATTAATAAATCAGTATTTATATTTCTTTTAATGAAATCAAATTAATTCATTATGAAAAAACTATGGTATTAATTGTGAAATTCCTAAAAAATAAACATCTTACAGTTTTCTAAATTTTTAGAACCATAAGGCTCCATAAATTGTAAATTAAAAACAGTTTAAAAAAAAGTTTTGTATATATTTTATTAAATAATTATTATGAATTCTAAATCATGAATTATACCAATAGAAGGCTTTGTGATGACTATATTGAACAAACATCTGATAAGCAAATGAATAAATTTAGGTATAAATCTGATTTATACTTCAATTAACAGCATAGTGGTAAACTTTCAAATTAAAAAATATTTATAAGTTGGACTATTTTATTCCTCAATTAAAACCATTATAATTATATCTCTTATATAAATCAATAATTACGGGAAATTAGCGCTAAAATACAATAATATAAAGCATATTATTAAGCTATCATTAAATTTAATGAATATTGTGTGAAAAGAGGCTAATAATTTATGAAAAATTTGCTTGATTATAATTAAAATTGCCTAAAATTTAGCTTAAAAAAGAATTCTTTTTTGGCATTATGTAGCTTCAAAGAATAAATTATTATTATAGATGAACGATGATTGCTTTAAAACAATACATGGAGGTTGTATTTATTCTAACCACAAATAGACTACTATAGCAACTCAGAGTTGGTAAAAATTTTAAATATTCAGGCAATTATTAGAATTAATAAACTTTTACTAAATAGTATAAACTATAATATTAATTATTTTTAAGTTGATTATTTTGAATGTATTTTTCTAATGTAAGGCAATCGAGAAAAGTTGCCGAGAATTTCTCGATTGCCTTACATGAATTTAATAATTTAATAAATATATTTTCATTTACTATTATCAATGTTTTGTTCGCTTAGTTAATTCATATTTATATATTAGGTAGTAATTAGTGAGTAACTGTGAGATGATTTATCACAAAAGTTTTTCTATATATACGTAAGTTAAGAAAAAGTTATTCACTCATTATTTAATATATTACACTGCTAGAAGTTTTATAATATAAGGCTTAAATTGTTACTGGTAATAATTATATCATACAAAATAAAGTATTTCAAAAAAGTTAATACTTTTAAGAGAGATGCTAGTTAATTCACTAATAATAAATAACCAATAATTCATTAATAAGCTAAAAAATACTTTTATAATTTACACTTACTCAATTGGATTTATGAATTCAATTTATTTAAATAATTAAAGTGTAAGATGAGAATAAACTGTCTTAGTTTTCTTTAATAAATTATTTGGAATTAATTTGAATAAAAATTGAGGATTATTTTTAATCTATAAAATTATGAATAATCTACTTTAACTTGATTTATTCATACAGTCACCTATTTTTTTGAAATTTTTACCAAGTGGACATAACTTTTAATTAAATTGCCATTCAGATCAAGTAAATTTATATTAATTAATGATTTTTTATTAAAAATAGAAAGCCACTATATAAGATGTAAAGCAAAGATCATTATATAATTAAAGGCAAATTTAAATAGTATTTATCAAGGAAAATTAATATAAACTTAAGGAAATTATAAGCTATATGACTATAAAAATTAAAAAATCATGTCTTAATTTAGAGGAGGAGAAGAACAGTATGGATTTTCAATATATTTGATAAATTAACATACAGAGTAGTTAACTTCAAATGTTTATGTATATTACTATTAGTCTTCTATTAAAATCATAATAAATTAAACAACAAATATAATAGCAATATGTTTATTTTAATAAATAATATCCTATAAATTTATATCCAATTAGCTAATCTATTAAAAATAACAAATCCTTAATAACATTTTGGTAAGTAATTTCCTATAATAAAGTTTAAGGTAAACCTATTAATACTTAGTTAGATATAAAAAGGGACAATATGGTGCATTCTATATAATTTTATTTTTTTAGCATACAATTTTTTAATATCTCTGTCTCGATAAACATGGAGGTTGGATATGAAAATATAGTGAATTTTATCAATATTGATTATTGTTTAATTTTGTAAAAAATCTATAAACTTTATTTTATTTATCGATCATAATCATGGGTAAATTGAATAATTTCTTAATCCTCAAATAATTAGCCAGAGCTTAAATTTTATATCTTGCATCATTTTCTTCTTATATTTAGTATTTTTTTTACAAATATTTTAAAGTCAATATTTTTGATATAAAAAAACATGAAAAAACATATTCCTATACAAAAAATTTTCTATTAAATTCCTTAACTCTATAAAGAATGAAAAAAGGCTTTGAAAATTATCAGATTTGGTTTAATTACTAAAATAGAAATTGCTAGAGTAATTTATTTTTTTTAATGAACTGATAACAAATTAATATTGATTCCAACAATATGTAAAACATATATAGAATCATTAAAATATAATAACCACCATCTATTAATAAGTATCTTTATCAGCAATTTCTTTATTTTCATCTATTTTTGCCATTAATATCATTCTTAATAGAATCATGTGATTTTAACTTAACTCAATTATTATATTAAATTAAGATTTAATTTTTAATACAGAATAATTGAATCAAACTATTTATTTAGTATATACTTTGTTTAATGTTATTTTTTGTATTTCATCTGGTGTTTCTTGTAATTTCTTCAAAATAAACTTACAGATATTTTTAAATTAGTAAATTTACTTTATAATTATGTCTTTGTTACAAAGACATGTGATATTTTATCATAGAGCTTATTCATCAATTAGAAATTAGATATAGATTTGATTCTATGAAAAATAAGTTTTTTTGTTTATTAATTTCTAATTAATTGGCATCCTATAACATTTGTATATTTATATGAAATTATGAATCAATTGAGCGATAACTTTTAAAGTGTCTAATATGCTTTTTTACTTCAAAATAATTATATGATTATCTTAAAGGTACAATCAAAATTATAAAATAGCCCAGATATTGAGATTGAATATGAGTAGCTTAATGATCTTCTACGTAAAATATGCGTTTCGAGGATGAATTCGATTTCAAGAAGATAACACTCATTTAAGAGAAAAATGACAAAGGGATTACTTAAAAAAGAACAATTAAACCCAGATATAGCTAGTTAAAAACAAAGCACTTGGTAAAACCATAAATCAAGTCCTAGAGTGATTGAAGATACTAATTTAATTAAAAAACAACTATGAATTGATTCAGCGTCTCAGTATTATCTTAGTCGGACTCTAAATTAGTTTTATACATTAATTTAAAGCTAATTAAGTTATAATGACTATAATTTAAGTGGCTAAGAGAGATTTAGATAAAAAGAATTTTCAAATTAAATATATAAAAATGCTTAATTGTTGATTAATGAGTCTGATATTAAAGCAAAGAAAATTAAAAAAGAAATTTTTAAATGGAATTCATATTGTAATTCAAAACCCTCTGCACAATTAAGCTTAATCTTACTTTCTAAAAGAGTCACAATAAATTCTGTAAAGGATTCAATAATTTAGAGCAAGGTTCAAACAGATGAAGGAGTAAACATTTGTATTTATTTATAAATTTATTTTAAATAAATAACCTAATTATTAATCAACCCAATAAGTTTTTCATTAAATAAAATTATTTATTAGTTAAAACAGAGATATTCATAATTAAATTACAATCATGATTTATATCGATAAAACATCTTTGAATATAAAAAAAAATTATTAGAAACAATTATATAATGCTTTAAATTTTGAAAATTATTAAAAGTAATTGAAATGGAATTAATATACATATACAATATACATATTAGAAAATAAAATGCATTCTGAATTATCAAAGGAATTTTGCGTAAAAAAATAAATAAAGTACAATTAATTTTTTAGTTAAATCTAAAAATAATAATTAGCTATTTTCTCACAATTAAGTAATTAAAAATTTTATTTTATATCATTTTATGAATGAGGTTGCCCAATCCATTTATCACTTTACTATTTCTAGCAATTTTTGTAAAAAAGAAATTAATAATTACAGAGATCAACACTCATCTCTGTGTAGAGCAACATTAATTTTTGGGAAATAAGAATAGTTTATATTTAAACTTAGTTACTAAGAAACTAAATTTTATTTACTATTTGCTTATAATACATAAGTTTAAAAATTATTTCATTTTTCTCACACAATATAAAAAAACTTACAATTTCATTTTAAAATGTAGTTATGTTTTTTATTTATTAACTTTCCCTTATTTTTAAATATTTATTTAAAATATTTGATTAATTCAAGCTCATAACAAGGTTCTTATAATTGTTGTGCTCTTCAAGCTAATCTTATAGTTGTCCATACTCTTGTTGCACTCTTTTGTTCTAATGTAAATACTTCTATTTACTTTGATTTATCGATGCTGACAAACTGCCTGAGATATAGTTACTAATATCAAATATTTTTGAGTTTTCCAACTGGATTGATTTCGTAACTCCAGAATTAATTTCAAAGCTAAATACTAACTAACAAACTACTTTGATTAAGCTAGACTTTTTCATTCTTGACCTCCTCAATGTCCTTTTGATATCTCTTCTTTAGGGAAGTAGGCTTGAGTAAAAATGGTGAATCTACCTTTTATGCTAAAAATATCTAATCATAATTTTATATCTTACTTCTAAAGTTTAGTGAATTATTGAGCATTTAGACGAATTCCGGTCTTCTTCGCACAATCGTGTTTTAAGATTTGTTAAGTCGATATCTTTGGCCTACTTTAGTTTTCAAATCACAAGTGATGCTACATATGATTAATAGTCATGATAATATCATATATCTATTGTTGGTCTAAGTAAAACTAGCTGCATTAATCTGGTAGGAAAGTCAGTACTTGCATATTTTGCTAGGAAAACTCAATAAAATTGTCAGCTGTTAATCTCCCAATTTGAGAGATCGATGTAAATATTGTATAGTTTATTATACGGTTTTATAATTGTTGCACAGTTTATTTACATTTCTATCTTCATTTATGATATCTTCCAGAAGAATGAAAATATGAATAAACAGGTGATTTTTGGAAGGAAAGCATTCCATTCCTATGCGAGAAACTAATAGAGTTCATTTTTACTTTCAATCTTTTCTCTGATTTGATTTACATTCACTTCTTTCAAATCTATTCTTCGTTCCATAACTAAGTCAGGCTTGTCTTTTGTTATAAATAATGATAAAAACTTAATTAGTTATCAATAATAAACAATTATATTGACATATTTTTAAACAAAGTAAATAATAATTAGTCATTAATAAACTAATATTTATTGTTTATATGTAAATATAAATCGGGTTTTGAAGTTTATAGCATAATTGTACTGTAAGACTAGCATCCTCCTCATTGATTTTGCAATTTTTGTTCTTAACTTTAACTTCTACATCTAAAACTGTCATAATTATACTTTTTATTTTTGTAACTTTTACAAACTTTTGTTGTTATAATATATTCTTATTCAAGTATTGTGCAACTTTATCTTTTTTGTAGAAATTGCCAAATTGTGTTTATAGCTTGAGTAATTCTCTAAACAGTTTCCTGATTATTCTTTTACTCTTACTCTAAAAAGAATTTGTCTGAATCTATACATATTTCTCTTAAATGTTGTAGATAATTTTTATGATATAAAACATTAATTTAGATCTTAAGCTAATTTTGTAATAAATACAAAAGAACGTTAAATAATTAAAATAGAAATCTAATCTTAGACAAGCCTGCTTATCTAAATAGATTGTATAACCCATAAAATTCTTTAGTCAATGCTATTTGTTATATAATGCATTTAAATTTAACAGCTTCCTTAAACAAATTCGATCTACACATTTATTAAAAAACTAGAATAAATTAGGAGTATAAGATATTTAGAATAATTTTTCTCAAAAGAGTATTAACTTTAGACTTTACATTTATATCAACAATCATAGATGAAACAAATAAGAAAAATATATCAAAAGTCATTAGTTTTCTTTATAAAAAATTTAAATTTTTAGTAGATAAGCAAAGCAAGAAGAAAAGGAATTATCTTCAGATGATGAGGATACTGAATAAAAAATAATACTGATAGGCAAGATTATATGCTTTACCTCAAAATTAATAATTATTCTCTATTAATTATTAGACCAATAATTACAATGAAATAACATAAGTTCAGAAGATATACATAAACTATAAAAAACATTAATGATATAAATATTTCAATATCAATTACATTATTTGATTTAAGATCCAAAAAAAGACATAAATAACACAATAAATCCGCAATAAAATCAATAAATTGGAAAATAGAATTTCGGCAGTTTTAAAGTAATTGCTATAGTTTGAAAGATATAAAGGAGCAACTTGTTATCTTGAAATTTAACTTTTCAGCAATATAGATCAACGAGAAAGCCTAATTAAACTTATAAGAGACTCTTTATATAATCAAATAAATAAATAATATATAGAATAAAATTTGTTATATATCTTAAAGTTCCTGCTTATTACTTTTAATAAAACAAAACTGATAAATATAAATAGAGTAATAATCACTTAATTAGTAAGGTTAACAAATAAACTAAAAAACAAAATTAGACAGACAGTAACTAATTCTAACAAATTCCATATTAAATCTAAATAAATTAGCGAAAGCTTCGTGAATGTCCTAAATTTTGTAAAACTAACTACTAACAAAACAGTATATATAAATTTCATTAGAACCTACCTATAGTTTTCTCACAATATAGATTCAGAAATTGGTATTATTTAAGTCTATGAGTTTATGCAGTAATATTAAAATTGCATAGACAAATTTCTGCTTATTTTACATACAAATCTCTATGATAGTAAAACAATTTCTAATATATTGAACTTTAATTTCATTAGTTATAGCATTAATTGAAAATTAACATGGAAGTAAAAAGTTTCCCTTAATTACTGCGTTGAATTTAAAAGATTTGATTTTGCAATCTTTTTAATACGTTTATCAAGCAATAATAATGCTTATTATTTAATAAGTAAAGGATCTTAAACGTATATTTAATAACTGGAATAACAAAATTAAAACTGGCAGGTCTCTACAGTTATAATGCTCAATAATTCATCATTTCATACAAGCGAATATTTTGATGAGAAAGATTAGGTATATTAGTATTCCAATAATGTTTTAAGAACCCTGTCATTTAAACTTCATCCAATTTAAATGATTTTTGAAAAAGTAATTTAAAAAAATCTATTGACATCCTTATTGATTAATAAAACTTTGAAATTATTATATATATATTAAAAATAAAATTAACTTAAAAGAGTTACTGTGTAATTGCTATTTTAAATATGTCAAAAGATTTTTTAATTAAATATTTTTGGAAAAAGTATTGCTTTATAGATTCTAAAACGTAAGCATTAAAAAAGGTAAACATTTAAAATGTTTAATCTTTATTTCAATTAAATTATAACTAATTTTTATTAAACAGCAATAATGGATATATAAAGATAAGTGGAATTTTTTCAATTATAATTAAAATCTACACTAAAATCAGTGCTTAAAAAAGAAGAATTATAATAAGTTTTAACACTGATTATTATAGTAATAAGAGACTAGTAAATTTAGTGTACTTTTCTAAAGGCTCATTAATTATATTTATATTTAATGCATCATTAGACATTTTATATCTAATAATTTAAACTTAAAATAATTTATTTTATAAATTTTGGGTTAAATTTCTTAAAAAAATTAACCATTCTCTATGAGATAAAAATTTATAAAAACTATATATCATGGAGCTATTATTTTGCTTTTATTCTATTGGGTAATGAATAGCTTTTAATATTGGTCCTTATTTTGATAAGAAAATAAATTAAACAAAATAACTTATTATTTAAATTGTATTAAATACACATTAAAACTATTCATAATATATTCTTACAAAGTTATATAGATTAAAGAGGTTCAAATTTATTTATATAAAAGTTATCAGAAAATTAATCTAAAAAAGTTAGTTTTCTTATATTATAGAGTTAATAAGCTATGTATAAATCTGATATAAATAACTAATTCTGCCAAATATTAGGAATTTTTAAATATCATAAAATACTGTGTTCATTATAAGAGATTAAAAATATCATCTTGGGTAATTAGTTCTAAGAATATTATTGAATTTATCATAAAATTCATTTGATTATTTTATAGAATATCAATTAAAAGATTTCATTAATAATTTGTCTATAATAAAAATCTATTTAGAAAGTTATATATGCGCTAATAAAATGAATGCTAAGTTTCAAAAGAATTTTCTCTTCTTTAATCTAAAATATTATGCAATTTTAAACTAATTATATATTCGTTTTTTAATTGAAGTTTAAGAAATATAAAACTAACGAAGCAATTATATATTAAAATCAATAAAGTATCAAACTTTGCCTTTATATATATTCCGTAGATTTAATTAAAAAAATTAATTTAATTATTAATCACAAAAACTTGAGTGAGACTATGCAATAAATTAATCTTAAGCCTCATTGAAAATAACATGCTTTTATGTGTCAAAGCTCTATACCTTGAACCAATATCTGGTAGAACTTTGTCCCTACTACTGTTTCTAAGTCTTTAAGGCTCAAGATTTTGTCATTTGATTGCTGAGCATCTTCTATGAATTCACTGAGTCTGCTATTATTCCTTCTTCTCCAAACTAACTTAATTACCATAAGTATCTCTTTGAGCATTGAATGTTAGATGCTTCTTAATCTTGCCCAAAAATGTGCTTAGCTTTCTGAGATCGTGTCGATAACAATTCCTCTGGAAAAGCTTCTATTTCCTCTCCCAAGCATTTAGGTCAATTGAGCTTCTGATTTTATTTCAGCTATTACAATCACAATTGCGTCTTCTAAGAACTTTGAGTCAAGTCCGACGCTATGCTCAACCATAAGACACAAAATGCATCTGTCTTTATCTTTGATAAGCTAGATGTTCTCATAATCAAAATTGCTATATGTTGGAGCTTCTTGATTGATTTAGGAGAGTTGGTCTATAGCATGCTTTCTCTTCTTGTCATAAGCTATAACTTGTGGTGAATCAAATTTATGTCGATCAACAAATTTTTACAGTTCGTCTTGAAGCAACTAAGTTCTTGATAGGCAAATAATTTCAACACTTTCTGAGTCAGTATGAGAATTAGAAGCTTCTCTTTCTGATAGAAAATCAATTGAGAGGTAATTCTAAAAAACTTCAAGTAGAATCTGGCGATAGAACTTAGACTTTGAAGCAGAGAACAAGTTAACCTTTTTATTCACAAAGCTCCATAAACCTGTAATTAACTTCCCCAAGGAATAAAAAGATCTGCCTTCAATTATCGTGTCATACTCATCAATTATAATTACTTCATCTCTAATTTAATGCTTATAATATGCATCTATGTCAATAATTCGGAGTTTATCAAAAAGTAATCCTATTTTTTAATCAATCTGCTTTACAAGCACTGTGTTAGGTTCCACTTTTGTGATATTTTAGCCAGAGTCTTGATAGTGCATAGCGAGTATGGCTTAGACCCAGGTTTTCCCTGAGCCAGTCGGCATTTCAATAACTGTAATCCTCTCATCACTGCTTGCAATCACAGCACAACCCAGCAGTAACTATTGCCTGATAATAACTGTGGATATAGTATTCAAATTCTTCAGAAAGCTTTAGGGAACTTTTGTTGAAGTTTTCCAATTTTTTAGGATTTTTAATTTTTAATTTCTCAACATGATTTATAAATTTTTGCTAGCAGTCCTGCTCTGTCATGTACTATTATCTTTACTCTCTGTTTACAATCAAATTTTAGATAGTTCCGATGACTTTTTATCTTAATTTTTATGCAGCTCAGAATTGTAGCAGAAGGCTGTGTCTTTAGATTGTCACAAATTTATATTAGTTTAGAAATATCATAATGCTATAAGTCTGTGCTCATTATGAATTCTAGGAGTAATTTTCTTTAATGGCAAAGTGAGAGCAGTGTGTCTAGTTAAACTCCCTCATCTTTTAACACCTTTACTTTAGTTAAAACTCTGCAGAGCATGACTTAATCATCCTCTTCATAATTTAATAATTTTTGCAATAACTCCTTCCATAGAAATGTCTCTGGGGGCTCTGTTATAATTTAGGCCACTTTATCGATGTGACCTGCTTCTATCAAGCCACTAGAAAGGATTTTTTTTGTTAAATTCTGTCTCCATCAAATCACTAAGTGCATTAGGCTTGAGAAGAGGAGCAAGCTAAACCATTGATTTTGGTTGTTCCATTTTCAAATCTCGAAACTAAAGCATCATCGAGTCCAGCATTGTTGTTAAAACATTGTTATCAGTTGATGTGTTAAAAGTTTTGAAATTAGTCTCCTCAATGAAAGGAAGAAATGTTTTGATTAATAGTCCCCCTTCAAACTTATAGGTTGGGTGCAAATTGGCTAGAATGATATTCAAATTAATCTTGACTTCTGGCTGCATTTGTCAGAATGATGACTCTTTTCAATCAGTTTAGTGATTTCGCAAATTTAATTGCTTGCCTCAATACTTACTGCTTTATCGAATTCATAGCTACTGCATTAAAGTGAGTGTAAGATACTCTGAACTTTAAATGTTTGGAGTTTAGGAGTAAGCAATTAAAATCTGTGTATCAAGCCAGCTGTGAGCCTTTGATTGCCTCCATTACATCTCTGATTAGAGATTGTTTTCTACATAGAGACCTTACTTGAGTCAACATTCTGGATGAAATCAATTGAGCTGAGTTTTGATCTTTTGTTCAAAATATTTTTGGAGGGAATATTAATATTATCATTTTTATTATTAAATTTCAGGGATCATTTAAGCTTTTGACGCTAAGCTCTTATTGTGTTTTGAATTAATTCTTTTGACGCTTGTGTAAAAGAACTGCCTCCCTGTCTATCTATGGAGTCTTTTACCTGTGAATAGGTCTTTGTGAAATAATGAGTTAGTTATTGAAGCAACTGCACCTACTCGATTGATAGAGATTGGTTTTATGAGATTAACTTTTGCTTAATTTTTTAAACTCATTTTTTAGGCATTTCGTTACTACTTTCCTCCACCCATGAGCCATCACCTTCACGCATCTCTTCTTATTAGGATTAACCATCTCTTTGAAGACTCTCCTTAACTATTATATATTGAATAATTCTTTAAATTATCTTCAGTTTAAAGTCTTACCTGAGCTTTCCATTGAAAGTAAAAAGCGGGTTTTTCTATTAAATTTAAAAATATAATTAATGAATAGTTTGCTTCTCTAACATTAACCAAGTTAAAATATGATGAACAATTGTTTTTTTATAGAAAAAAATATTTTTGTGACTTCTCCATCCTATATGCAAAATTATAAAATTGTTTTCTTACCCCAAATAGTTTATCCCTTCAACGTTTATTGTATAGGGGTAAGAAAATCTCATTAAAATAATTTATCAAATTTCTGTGATTTTCAGTGATTAATCACAGAAAATCACTCAAAAACTTCTTTTTAATCACATGTTAAGAAATCTATAATCACAATTTGTACAAAGGGCACAAGCACTCTTAAAAACTATATAAAACCTTAATTTAATATTAAATAATTAAAATTTTAATTAAGAAATCAGAGTCTATGGAAACAGCTATAAAAAGAACTTTCAATTAATTTTCACAGTCAAGTGAAGTTTTAGGTTAAGGACACCTGAAAATTACATAGAGTGAATTATCGGCTAAATTCAGATCTAAGAAAGATCTCTACAAATACTTTACTGAAATATGTAACATTTATTGTTTGAAAATATATATTTTTGAAGTGAACCTGTACCTTCCACCTATTGAGTGCATTAACAAAGACTACCTAAGATAAATTCTGAAGGATGAGAAGAAAGTTTTGACAAATGATCAAGTGAAGATTATCAAAGTTCCTAAGTTCGGGGAACTAGCAGTAAAAAATTTCCTAGAAGAAATCAAAAGTGAATCTGAGGTCCATCTTTACCTCCCCGATAACCTCAGCAAAAAGAAGACTATCGATAGACAATACTTTTTCAATGTGCTCAACACAATTGAACCTGAGTATACCATTAAAGTTGTCAAGCACTCCTTAGAGCCTAAGGTTCGATTAAGCTAAAAACGAAGAAAAAAGAACTATATTCTAATCTCAGATTAGTGGCACAAGAAGCTTTTGCAACATCCTTTTGTTTCTTGTAATTATTCACAAGGTGATTAAATAAAGTATAGAATCTCCTGGAGAGACTATCCAATTATTAAAAGAGAGCAGCAAAGTGGTTGGACCAAGAAAAGCAAAGGAGCAGCAACCCATCGCGACAAGTCTAAAAATGTTGAAGGATGGTGGGTAATCAGCAATGAATCAGAGAATGGGAGACACAAAAATGAAAAATGCAAACAAAAGTTCAGAGGGCGCCTCATCGAATCAGGCAAGTATGATGATCACATAAAGAGGGACTTAATGAATTTTAATAAATACTAAAATCAAATTCTTAAATTATTCACACTATTAATGCCCTTAACACAAATTTATTTAATAGTGTTTTCCTCACTCTCACAAAAACATTTCCTTATTATATCAGTGTAATCTATTTTTGCTTCATTGAAAGTCTTGTTCAGCTTTATACGTTTAAACTTATTTTTAATAACACTGAAGTAATCTACTATAGGGTTGGCCTCTGGAAAATAGGTTGGAGTGAATAATATTGGAATCTAATTCTATGAAGTAAATGCTCGAACTAACTTGCTGTGATGAACACTTAAGTTGTCCATTGTTATAACGAACTTTCTTTCTCCAGCAAGGTCAAGCAGTTCTTCACAAAATCCAATAATTTTTTCAGAATTAACAGACGACTCATATTACTTAAAGTGAAGTAAACAAAAAGTGGAAGAGATAGCAGCGATAACTGCTATAGTTTTATTATACGTTGTCTTTATCGGATGACTTATATTTTAACCCTTGTTTGATTACTCTTATCTCATTATTGTTTAGTATGATAACATAACTTCATCTATAAAAACTATTGCGTACTCTTATTATTGTAAATATTTAATCCCTTATTATAGTTCAAGCAAGACTTACTGTCTTTTGGCTTTCTATTTTATTGAAGGCTATTTAATAGACTTGACATTTTTTCTTTTAATATTGTGATTTTTGTAAAAATTGCAAAGTGAAGATTTACACAAGCGAATGTTAGGAAATCTTCGATACAATAGTTTGCATCTTTAAGCTAAAGTGTACCCTGCTTAGTTCTTTAATGTGTTTTAGTTTGTTACGTAATTTTGAAAATCATCATCATAGCTCTTTCATCTGACTTTTTCAGTCATTAAAGTGCAATTTATGTTTTAGTAAATAGCTGCGCTTTTTAAATTCCTATTATTTTATGAGTTTATCAGCTTTAGATACTCATCACATATCCTCTTTACATGAAAATAGGATACTTTTGAAACTTGTGCTATAGCTCAATAGCGCATGACTTTTAGGAAAGTTTTTTGTGATTTTAAGTTAAAAAAATCTACAGGTAATAATGAAGCTAATTACTTCAGTCGAAAACATAAATATATAATAATAATTACTCATAATTATAATTTTAAGAATACTTATAATGATTCAGTGAAATGAAAACTAAAACCCCAGAAACCCTCAAAAAACTTTTCTAGATTAAATTAGTGTCATCATTCTTACACTAAAATTGAATATTCAACCCCATGATGAAATTTAAAGACTTAATTGTCATTTGTAAAGATGAGAATTGAAATAAAAAATGGAACAGCTATAAAAACCACTCCACTTTTGCACTGTTGAAAACTGTGATTACTAGGGCAACAAGAATGCAATTTACCAACACTACAGCAGAAACCATCTCCAAGAAAGAAAAATAAATACATGAGCAAAGCATTGAGTGTGAGGAGTGCAACTATCGATACAGTACCCGTAAAAGTCTCCATGTTCAAAGGAAAAAATGTCAGGATATTCATAGAAACAGACTGTTAAAAGAATTGAGAAAGTTAGCAAATCATGATTTAAAACCCACACATCTGATAAGCGATCCAGTGATAGATGAGTGCTATGTAAGAGTTAGGGAGGTATGGGAGTAGCTTCATAGAACATAGCTGGCTAAAGATGGAACTCTCTTTAGAGTGGTAATTATCGACGCGCCATGGTATAGGACATGCTTGCCTCTAAAGTACGACACACTTACAGATAAATAAATCGAAGAAATACCTGTTGAGCTAGTTCAAGAGGAGGGTTTTCTGTTTATGTGGGTCACCAACTCTAAACCAGAGTTAGCGCTATCATTTTTTAAAAAGCATGGCTATCAATGGGTAGAGACAATAGTGTGGGTCAAACATACTAAGAGAGGAACAGTCTTCAAGGGATAGGGTAAATACATTCAGCATTCTTGTGAGTTGTGCATGGTTGGAGTAAAAGGCCGATATGAAGATGTAAAGTAGCTTGGGAAATTCAAATCAAGCCTGAATGTAAGAGTCGAAAAAATGAGAGAAGTTTCATAGAAGCCCGAAGAACTTTATAAGAGAGCGGAAAAACTTGTCACTAACGGCCCTTTTTCTAAAAATATTTTGAAGAAAGCATAACATACGAAGAGGATGGACGACGATGGGGAACTAACTTCGATGAATGTGTGATTAAAGAATGTGATTAATAATTAAATTAAATTTTTTAATTAAATCTACGGATTAAATAATATAATGCTTTGCATAAATCTATACAATTTGTTTTGAAAATAAAATTAGAATAATTATTAATATTATTTTTAATATTATTTGTTTAAAAGTATTAATTTTTCATTTATTAACATAATTCTTTTTTAAATTAAAAATAAGTTAATTAAGGTAAATAGCAATCATGTATTTTATATTAAATATAATTTAGTCTTATAATATAATAAATTTAAGAAAAAACAAAGAGATTTTATTTTAATAGCTCAAATATAATTTATAAAAATTAAGAGGAGTCAACTAAAATCGCTGACTAAATATATTATAATTTTTTTTATCTTCTTTGTGAAGCTGTGAGTATAATCAACCTAATGGCTATTATACTTTATATATTTGACTACCAATAAAATGTAAAAACAACTTTCATTAATAATAAATAGAGTTAATATAAATGAATTTAAACAAAATGCTAATTAGAAGAACCTAATTAATCTTATGCTATAACTCAAATATACCTATTTCAAATATTTGTAGGAGTCAAATGATAATAGTCCAAAAAAATTGAATAATCATTAATTTAAAAGATTATAAAAGTGAATTTTATAAAAGTCAATATAAAAACCTTAGTCAAGTATAATTTTATAGTGTAACAAAGAAATAAACATTTTGATAAATTTAACTACCTTAAATCGTTGCATTAATAAATTATCTAGGCTAGACAAGTCTTGATATTTAGATATTGTCTATATCTTGATGTTATAATGACTAAGAAGGCAACAAAACGCTTGAGTCAGCATATTCAAACATCTCATACAAATATATTAGAAGCTAGAGGGTTGCTTGAAAAATGAAAAGTTTTAAATTAAAAGGCTATCTTGTGATCAACTAAACTTCTGGCGCTTATGCTCATTATAAAAGATAAAGAAACATACAAATAAAGTTAAACTTAAGATTATCAATCATATTACAAAAAATCAATGAGATTGATTAATTAGACAGCATCCAATTACAGTAAAAAATATAAGACAGTGAATTAAACAAAATATCCAAAGAAAATAATAGAGTTCATGATATATAACTAATTTCTCAAATCAACGAGAAGAATTTAAGATTTAAATGAAAGAATTTCATGCATAGAATCTTTAATTCAATTAAAAGATGAACTAAATCAACACTTACTTTAATTTTATTTCATATCTGAGTCAAACATATGATAAAAATATATAATTACTTAGGTTTCTAAAAAATCAAGACTTTGTCAGATAATAACTAAATAACCTTAAGCTTTAGATTAATCAATACATTGAGACAATTGAATTTTCAAATTAATCAATTGAAAATGAATTACAATCACTGTTAAATAAAGAAAATTGAGCAATATTAGTAAAGAATATTAAAGTTAAGGGTTATTTAGTAAATATATGCAGTTATTACTTGAAATTGTTATAGATTCAAAAACTATTTTAAAAAGTGGTAAGAAGGAAATAATTAAAATCTCAAATAAACTTAACAAGATGTAATCATTAAAACTAATAATATCAAATAGTTAAAATAATCATGAATTTAAAATAAGGGATGGGGTGTACAATTCTGGAATTTTTCTAAATTCCAGCACCATTCTGGAATTCCAGATTGGTGAAAAAAATTCCAGAAAGGTGAAAAACGTTCCAGATACAGAACTGGAATTCCAGAACTGTATCTGGAATTCCAGATTCAGTAGATCTGGAATTTTTGAAAATTATTTTTTTGCTTAAAGTAAAGGTTAGATGAAAAGGAATATATAATTTATTTTTTATCATTTTTACCTTAGATATATCTAGTTTAACATTTACGATATGTTTAAATAAAATATAATTTATAAAATTTTATGCATAATAAATAATTTTTAAGTTTTATAACAAAAACCTACAATAAAACTATTATTTCATCTATTAAATGTAAATTTTTAAAAAATCTTATTTAAATGTTTTCAAATAAAATATCTATTTATAATATTAAAATAATAATAATTGAGTTTATTCTTATTTTTGTATGATTACAAAATCAAGAATAATTATATTATTTTTTAATAATTTTAAAAAAAGAGATTATGATTAAAAAAAGTATTGAGAATTACGATGTTATTAATATTTAATCATTCAACATATTTTCAATAATCACTTCAATTTTAGCAAATATATCATATTTCTTGAATCTATTAATAAGAGTCTTTAAAGCTTAATGAATAAAAGTACTTCTAATTAGTAGTATTAATTATTACAATAATAAAAGAATTCTCATTGTAATTTAAATAATTTTGTGAAAAATAAAAATAATTATTTGATATTTTTTAAAAAAAACATCTGAAACAAATAAGCGGATATCTCAAATGCTTTTTAATTTTAAATAGTTCATTTTATAACTATTAGTAAAATTAAAGTATATAGGCCATTTTAAAAATATGTCCTGCAATTAGATGAATAATAAGGCTTTTGCCATTTGTTTGAAACAACTAAATCAAGTTTAAATTTATGTGAAATTTTTTTGGAATCTAAATAATATATTAATTGGAGAAAATAGGTGCTGCTTTTAAAGATTAATATATCTAAATTTTAAGAATCTCTATTTAATTTTAAATTAAAGTCAAATTCTTAACTCACATTAAATTTAATTTATCTTCTGTAATAAAAGTTTTTAAGTGTAATTCTTTTAAAACTTAGGTTATTATCCATTTAAGATTAAAATTTTTAACATAGTGACGGTTAATTAATTTGATTATTTAATAATTAATATTGGCTATGGGGTCAAACACATCCCCCCCCTAATGTATACTTTTCTTTTTGTAGTCTGATAGAGTTTTTGACGCTGAGTAATAGTAGCTGATGTAATATGTGTGTGCGATCAATAGTTTTCGAAATATCACTAGAAATAAGTTCACTTTTAATATATAAAAGTATAGTAAAAATTAAAAAATTTTCAATTTTCCAAAAAATCTATTTTTAAAATAGAAATTCAGCTACTTATACACGAATTTAATAAAAATCATTAAATTTATTTAGTTTATCAAAAAATAATATAATTAATTTATTTCACATTTTTCTTTCCTCCAAGAATGTGAAATAAATTAATTATATATTTTTTAATAAACTAAATAAAATTAATAATTTTATTAAATTCGAGTATAAGTAGCAGAATTGACATTTTTAAATAAAAATAGATTTTATGAAAAATTGAAAATTTTTTATAATTTTTACTATAATTTCATATATAAAAAGTGAACTTATTTCGAGTCATAACTCGAAAACTATTGATCGCACACACATAGTACATCAGCTACTATTACTCAGCGTCAAAAACTCTATCAGACTACAAAAAGAAAAGTATACATTAGGGGGGGGATGTGTTTGACCCCATAGCCTTAATATTTAATGATTTTTTTGTTGATACAAATTTTTCAAATAAAACATTTCATTTAAGATTGAATTTTATCTCCCTCACGTCCCTACCTTTATTACAATTATTATAACAGGAAATATAATACGTATTTTTTATACTATGGATTATATATATTTTTAAAAATTAAATTATCATAGAAATACTTTCCTACAGGAAAACAACTTCAAAACTTAAATATTTTACTTATTTATGTTTTATTGTATAATTGAACCGATAAAAAATCTACGTTGAGAAAAGTTTATAAATTCTACAGATTTAGATATTAATGTTATAGATGAATTTTCAATAAATATACAAATTAAAATTTTATATGTAAAAATAATAGCAATAGAGATAAAAGATTAATGTTAAAAATTTAAACTTTTATGAAAAACAATTAAAATATTGATCATATTTTAATAAAAGAATACATTTAAATATATGACTAATGATAATATATAAAATTAAATTGCATACTTTTTTTTTAAAAAAAATCCATTATAACTATAATTAATTTGATATCATATATTGAGATACCCCTGCACAGAGCTGGAATTCCAGATTCATTGGATCTGGTGTTCCAGAATGGTGCTGGAATTCCAAAAAATTCCAGAATTGTACACCCCATCCAAAATAAGGTAATAAAATAATTCATTAATTAAATTTAAGAACTTTAAATAAATTAAACCTGAGGAAGCCAGTCAAATGAAAATTTATCGTCAGCAGCAATTAATTGTGACGTTTATAAAACAAAGTTTTGAAAAGTTAATAGTTTTTGTTCAATAAAAAATATGGTGTTGTAGAAATAGATTATCTTTAGCTTATTCAATTTCAAAAAAAAGCAAAGAGCAAATTCTTAAATTACAAAATATTAGAGAATAAAAAGCTAAAACAACTTGGATATTGAGAATTTATAAGATAACTATTTAATTTTTATGTGGATTATTGGGCTTAAATTTGTTGACGAAATTGCATTTACTTTCTTTAAAGCTACAGGTTATTTAAATCAAAATTACTAGTAATATCTTTTTTTAATAGAAAACTAATTAAAGTTGGTTAAGTAAGGCATAAAGGACAACTTAAAGAATTGACAAGGATACTACTTCAGAAACAGTAGGAAATGTTTTAATATGGATTGAAAAGCAAAGATCAAGATGGAACAGTTCATTTTAAGAAAAGCGATAATTATAAGACGGCACATGGTGTAAACTCAGAAAGCCTGTAGAAATTAAGTAGATTATTGAAAAAAATGATTTCTACTGGAATGTATTGTGAAGTTTTTTTAAGGAAAATAACCTAAGGCAAGGGTTCATAAAGATGAAAAATGAATTGGAATGAGTTGTAAATCGAATCCAATATAACCAAATTAATTCATTTATTTAAAGGTAATTGGATACCCTAATAATTTTTTATGACAAAGAGATAAGATTTTCAAAAATTTACTGCTAAATTGCATGAGAATAGCTATATTTGTTCTTACTCCATTAACATTACTAAATAATATTATATTATTTTTAGCTCTAAGATTATACTATTGACCCTTAAAATATTAAAGTGAAAAAATCATCCATTTAGGTATTCATTGCCCTTAAATCAATTATTAAATAATTAGCAAATCTAATTTCTTACTCACTAAAAAATATAATTTTTTGTTTATTTATTTTTAGTTATCTGATCAATTTTAAGTATATGAACCTTAGTATTAATCAAAATGAAATGATATTAAACTAATAATAAAACTTGTTAAATAAAAATAAATATATTTTCTTAAAAAAATGATAAAACTTATTGTTTTTATTAGTTAAAAAGATATAATTTATTCTTCATTATCAAATAATGTAACCAAAACGAAAACTTAAAGGAAAAATTAATTAAAATTAAAAATAATAAATATTAATAAAAAATGGTTTTAGTATAATTGAAAATCTAAAAATAATAATTTGCATGAAGAATAACAAAGCATTTTAATTTTTCCTTACTTTCTTCCAAATAATTATAATAATAAATATTCAATGAATGTATAATTAATTCCAGGAATAATAAACAATACTGGTTTATCCATAATAAATACTCTCCATTAAACCCTACTTTTTCAGTCAGCTATTATATACTAACCTACTCTACTAAGAAAAATTAATTGCATATTCAACTATTTTTGGATTCTAAATCAATACACTACTCACCAGTTTGTTTAAGAAGTGAGCGTAATAAACCAAATTTATGCTGAAGTTCATTTTTGTCATTAATTTTTTCATGCCTGCGCCTAGCTTCATCGACAATATTGTTATTACCCATTTCCGCCAAAAACCGTGAACGCTCACGTACTTCAAGCGACCCAGCTTTACGTCTTTGTTCACAATAGCTTATAGTCAGCTCATACTGGGCTCTAGTAATACCAACATACATCAAACGGCGTTCTTCTTCAATCATATCACTGGCTAACGACTCTTGATGAGGCAGGATCCCCTCTTCACAGCCGATCAAAAAAACATACGGATATTCAAGACCCTTTGCAGCATGAAGCGTGGTTAACTTGATGGCATTAGGCTCTTCCTCACCTCTACCGTCCAGAAGACTTATTAATGCAATATTCTGTACCAATTCAGGTAACGACTTATTATCTTCATCACCCTTTTTTGTTAGCCATTCAACAAAACTTAGGACATTCCCATATTTTTTTTCTGCACTCTTTGGCTCTTCCATATCGTATAGATAAGTCTCATAGTTTATCGACTTAAGTAACTGCTGGAGAAGATCACCTGCACGTTCCTTTTCCTGTCGTTCCTGAATGTAATTTATAAATTTACCAAAAGTAAGAAGTGATTCATGCTGAGTCGGATTACATTCTACTGCAAAACCTTCTTCAAATAATGCAGCAAACAGAGAAAGCTGACGCCTACTTGCATATTCAGAAAGACGTTTTAGGGTAACTTCACCGATCCCCCGTTTTGGCGTAGTAACCGCACGGATAAATGCAGTATCATCGTCTTCGTTATAAATAAGCCGCAAATATGACATAATATCTTTAATCTCGGCACGATCAAAAAATGACTGCCCACCTGCAATGGTGTATGGTATTTTGTAATTGCGTAATGCCTGTTCCAGCACTCTTGACTGATAATTACTTCGATATAAAATTGAATAATCTGAGAAACGAGTATTATTATGTAACTGATGTAACATTATTCGCCTTGCAATGGTATCAGCCTCAGACTCTTCATTATTACAGCTAATTACCTTGATTGCCTCACCATTACCGTATTCACTCCAGAGTTTTTTCTCAAATAATTTGGGGTTATTTTGAATAACGCTATTGGCGGCACTCAAAATGGTTAAAGTTGAACGATAATTCTGCTCCAGCTTGATTATTTGCAGCTTAGGATAATCAGTCTGTAGCAGCTTAAGATTTTCTGAATTAGCTCCACGCCAAGCATAAATAGATTGATCATCATCACCAACTGCTGTAAATTGCCCCTGACTACCACCTAGAAGTTTGATTAATCTATACTGACTGGTATTGGTATCCTGATATTCATCAATCAATAAATAACGAATTTTTAACTGCCATTTATGCAAAACAGCAAGATTTGAAGACAGCAGATCAACTGGCACACGAATCAGATCATCAAAGTCGAATGCCTGATAAACTTTCAATAAATCCTGATATTGCTGATAAACCTGTGCCTTAAACCATAATGTCTCATCACTTTTATCCGCCATCACCCGCTCTGGACTAATAAAACCATTTTTCCAAAGAGAAATCTGCCCCTGTAAATCGCGAATTATGTTCTTATCTGTAGTCTCAACAATGTCGCTAATAATTTTCCCACAATCATAGCTATCCAAAATCGAGAAGTTTTTTTTATAACCAAGCTGCAAAGCCTCTTCCCGAAGGATCTTTAGACCCAGAGCGTGAAACGTACAAATCGTCAAACCACGAACATTCAGCCCCTGAACAAGTTTTGTCGCGCGCTCCTGCATTTCTTTGGCAGCTTTATTGGTGAAAGTGATAGCAGTGATATGTTTTGCCTGAAAGCCACGTTCCTTGATAAGGTAAGCAATCTTATGCGTTATTACCCGAGTTTTACCACTTCCAGCTCCAGCTAAAACCAGTAATGGACCACTAGTGTGAGTAACAGCCTCACGTTGGGCAGGATTTAATTTATTCAGTAGTTCTTGCATCTATGCTAAAATTTTGCGTTATAAAAGAACTGTATTTTAACCGAACTAGAGGGCGTCAATGGCTAGATATGCAATAGGAGATATTCAAGGTTGCTATAAAGAACTCATGCAATTGCTTAAAATCATTGATTTTAACCCAAGTAAGGATATGCTTTATC